>JACYXH010000314.1:1232500-1452500 GCA_026745465.1 Lota lota | reverse complement strand
CTCGCCGTGCTTTTGTTGTGTAGGAAAAGTGAGACAGCCACAGAGTCTGTCCAAAGACTGCTGCTTTCAGCAAAACATCTCTCTCTCTCTCCCTCCCTCTCTCTTTCTCTCTCTCTCTCTCTCTCTCTCTCTCTCTCTCTCTCTCTCTCAGATAGATTCTTGCACATCTGGGGTTACAGAGGAGCACTATGCTCTGTTGTGGAAGGAGAGCTGATTTTTGATGATCTTTTGGCTTAATTTAATATATGTTTGTTTGTATTTTTTTGTTGTTGTTGCTTTGTATATATATGTTCTATTCTAAGTTGTATATTTGTATGTATATTAATTTTCATTTTTTGAATTAAGAAATGTGTTGTGCGTTACTGTAGAGAAGAAAATCTGTAACGAATAAAGAGCTTTTTAAAAATCAAATCTCTCTCTCTCTCTCTCTCTCTCTCTCTCTCTCTCTCTCTCTCTCTCTCTCTCTCTCTCTCTCTCTCTCGCATGTGGCCTGTCCTTCAGATTGGGCTCAGTACACATAGTTTAGATTCTAGGTGCCTTGATGCTATCTGGCATGCTAACTGAGGACCATATAGGGATTAAAGGGCTAGTCCAGCTAAATGGACACCCTTGGGGTTATTTGACCAAGATTGAGTGATTGAGTGTTCAGGTGAGACAACACTTGTTATCCAGTGCAGCTATTTATTGCCCCTGTCAGGTCGTTCCTCCCCAGGAAACTTCAAACGCTATAGAAGGGAGAACTGCCCTGCAAACACAGGACCCCCACGCTGGGCCCATTTGCCCGTGGCCCACTGCAGCGCAGAGGTTTCTCCCCCCCCCCCCACCCCCCACCCACACACCCACCCACCCAGACCAGAATGACCGTCCATGTGGTGAGCGGGGTCTCCTGGGTTCAGTGGAGAACCTTGCCGTTTGGCCTCCACGTGCGGTACCACCCCGTGGACCGTGCTGACCAGCAACGCCTGCAGACTCTCTCACCCCCCAGGCCCCAGACCTCCCCAGACCTGCCCAGACCTGCCTCACCCCATGCTGTCACCAAGGGCCCAGGTGGCCCATGAGAAGGGGGGGGGGGGGGGGGGGGAGGGGGGGATATGAGCATAAGGTGAGCATATGCTGATGATTAGAAATGCAGTGGTGTTGTAGCCTTGTGGCAGACAGAGTTCAACACTGCAGTACGGAGAAGCGTCTGTGAAAGATGAGTGTTTTAGCAAGGCGGGCACCGAGAGCAAACAGTGTTGCCGAGTGAGAAGGAGTGCACAGTGTGTGTGAGTTATAAACAGAGAAGTGCTGCGGTGTGGGCATGTGGGGGAGGGGGGCGGGAGAGGGGGGGCGATAGAGTGCAGAACGACGTAAGGAGATGATTGGTGATGTGTTACAGAACGGGATACATGAAGAGCTCAGACCCAGAGGCGCCTGACTAAAACTGTACTTTCTCCTCATACAAACCACCTTGTCTTTCTCCTTCCTAACCCACACACATACAAACTCTGTCTCGCTCTCTCTCTCTCTCTTTCTCTCTCTCTCTATCACTTTCTCTCGTGGGGCCTGTGTTTGCTCAGGCGGCATGGCGGGCCTCCTCCTTGCATTGGTGTCTGTGCTCCGCTCCGCCTGGCCCAGCGAAGGAGCCATCTGTTGGGCTTGGCGTACCGACCAGAGCCAGCCTCTGCTGGCTTCCAGCAGGGCCGTCACCCCCACACAGACGCACGTACATTCCTCATCTCACATCCAGAGAGAGGGGAGGGTGAGGCGCTGGGTTCAATTCACATGGGCTCTAATGGATGGGACAGCTTGGCCCTTTTAGCGATGGGACTGGTCAGCTGCTGGGATGTATGGACATACACTGCTGCACGCTTCTGTCTCACATCAGCAGACAGGAGGATATCTGCTGCGCTCGTTGCTCCATCTCGTCTTCTTCTTCTTCTTCTTCTTCTTCTTCTTCTTCTTCTTCTTCTTCTTCTTCTGTGATACCTTCACGGATCTGCTCTCAGAAGATGATCCACCTCAGGGGGATATGATTAGCCTTGCTTTCGTTTCAAAATAAACCTGCAGCCCAGCAGAATAAATGGAAAAACAGCTAGAGGGAAAAGAAGACACACAGGACACAAAGAAAGAATAATAAAAAATGGAGAAAAAAACACTGACAAAGGCAGAGCAGAAGAATTATCTCCCCAGCTGTTGGCGCATCAGGAAGTGGCTGCAAGAGAGGCAGTTCTGACCGGTCCTGATCATAGGGCCTGGGCAGGAAGTTCCACAAAAGACAGGAAGTGAGGACCAGCTCCAGGAAGTGAGGTTTTTTTGCAGCCGTGGCTCCACGAAGTCTGGGCCCTTAGGGGAGGGAGGGAGTGAGGGAGGGAGGGGGAAGGGAGGGAAGGGGGGAGAGAAGGGAGGGAAGGGAGAGAAGGGAGGGAGGGGTGGAGGAAGGGAGTGAAATAAAGGGAGGGAAGACAGAGTGGTGCAAGTGAGGGATGAGGGTGTAGTGACACCAGCGCCGCATGTCTCCACACAGCCAGCTGTGTGTCATTTACTCGCCGCGTATAAAACAGCGAGACTGGCACCAGCCGAGAGATGCTGTTGTGTGAGCCGTGGCGCCATTGGGCAACCCCGCTTCAGATGGCCTCAGTCGCCACCGCCGGCTTCCTCTCAACCTACACACACGCATAAACACATTCGCACAAATGAAAGAGTTCCAAGCAGGGCCCAATTCAGCACGACTAAATACAGGCTGGTTGGGTTTTTTCTCTCCCCGCAAAGGTATGTTTTGAAAGCTTTGGACTGCTCACTTCTGAAGCCTGTCAGACCAAATGAATACAAGCGACACTACAACAAAACTCTGGGCTGGGTATCTTTGATTTTTTTGTGAAATTCCATTTTTGTATTTCTTTTTTTCAATAATGTGCAATTATTCCACGCCGCAATTCAAACAGGACAAAACAAAGCGCAACAAGTTGTTGGGTGTTGGTTGGTGGGAGTTGTCGTTTCTGCTGAAAATGTCATCACGCCCCACTGACACACACCTGTGTTCACACATCCCCTGACTAAGCCTGCTTGGTTTGCATGTAAATACAGTGTGTCACTGTGCTGTTGGAGGTGCTAACTTCCTTTCTGCTGCACCTGGACTGGCCTGAATACAGAGAGCGAGAGAAAGATAGAGACACTAGGGCAGTGAGGACGAGACCAAGGCACAGAGAGGGGGGAGCGAGAGATGGAACCGCAGGGGTGTGAAAGTGGTAAAAGACCTGGTCAATTGGGTGAGGGGGGGAGGGGTTGGGATGGGGGAGTACTTAGCTGGCAATTGTCATTTGGAGGCCCACAGAACAGCGGATGAATCCTCATTTGTATTTTTGCGACATCCATTAAAGCCTGCGTGTCGCTTGATATCTTCGGCTCATTAACATTTCCTCTCGGTACTCACTGGAGGGATGTTTTCACACTTCATCTTTCTTTCTTTTTAATCATCTAGTTCCATCCCTCGGCAGTATTCCTCTACAAGTCCACCACACCCCCTACCTTCATCCACACACACACACACACACACACCAACACACACACACACACACCAACACACACACACACACTCATCCAAGCATGCATGCATTCACACACTCATGCACGCACGCACGCACACACACACACACACACACACACACACACACACACACACACACACACCAACACGCACGCACGCACACACACACACACACACACACACACACACACACCAACACGCACGCACGCACACACACACACACACACTTTTTTGCCATGCACAATGTAACATTAGTGGTACGTAGAAATAACTAGTCAACTCCCTTAAATTAGAAAAGCTCTCCGAATAATGTATGCATATGTTTTATTTGTTTTATTTTTGCCATGTCATATTTGTTTGCTAAAAAACATACCAATGAAACTTTACCCATGAAACCACAACTCAAGAGGCTTTTCCTTTCTCTGAAATTCCCTGAGAAACACTTCAGCCACAGCAGGCCTCAAATGGCCTCCTGGTCATGTCTCCAGTCAAGGAATACTTTGACCTGCTGGCGCAGATACAGCTGACATGTCCCGTATCTTCCTCATAAGTTCTCCGCATTCTTTTATCTGTCAGATCCAAGTCAATCCCCCCCCCCCCCCCCTCCCCCGCTAAAAGCAAAGATTGGAAAAAACGACATATCTACAATCAAAAACAAACATGTGTTCCTCGTTTTTGCTATCTGGGGCTATCTGAGGCCCCGACAACAGTATCTACTAGAACATCATCAAGGCCGGCTCGTTCAGGGAGCCCCAGTCAGAAGACCGGCTCCGGGGCCGCGCAGGCAGCTGCAGCTCGGGACACTCAGTCATAACATTTGGGTCGGAGGCGTCCAACAGACATGATTCAGCGCAGCTCCAACGGCAAAAAAGCTGATAATATTAAAAAACGATCAGTGTCATCGTCATCATCATCGTCATCGTCATCGCAGAAAGAGAGAGAGAGAGAGAGAGAGAGAGAGAGAGAGAGAGAGAGAGAGAGAGAGAGAGAGAGAGCTGGAGTGTTGTTGCTTGTGCTACTTGGGCTAGGCGCCAGATCGCCCCCAGAGCTATATTTGGTCATTTCTCTTGGGTTGTGATGACTTCACTGCCGCATATTACTCCCAGGCCAGGGGCTAGCGCTGGTGTTTCAGTCTCATTTTCACTTCGCTCTCTGATCACCTTGCCTCCACGTTCCACGGGCCTTTCACTCGAAGCACAAAGGAGGAGGAGGAAGAGGGTGGAGGGTGGAGGGTGGAGGGAAGGTTGATGGGTGTGTGTGTGTGTGTATGTGTGTGTGTGTGTGTGTGTGTGGGGGGGGGGGGGGGGGGGGGGGGGGGGGGGGGGGCATTTGTCCAGCAGGAAAAAAAGCCCAGCTTTGGCTCCTTAAAGAAAAGCAACGGTTTAGCTCTTTCACTTCCATGCCATTGTTATGCTAAGGCCCAGCTTGGGAATAAGGGCAAAGCATTAGCATGTGAAGAAGAGCCAACATCTGAGGAAAACGTGTCTTTAGGCCCTACAGAAAGGAATCCAGGCTGTCCCTCACTCTCATTTTCTCATTCTCTCCCGCTTTCTCACTTGTTCCTCAGCCTCTGCTCTCATCCTTCTCTATTCAGAGAGCCCATTCTCTTCTCTTTTAGCTCCTTCTGCTAGCTCTGTAGGTGCCAAGAGGGTAGAGAAGATGGGTGTGAGTGTGTGTGTGTGTGTGTGTGTGTGTGTGTGTGTGTGTGTGTGCGCGCGTGTGGAGGGAACACATTCAAAAGGGCCAGGTGGTAAATTGAGTATAACTTTATATGGATGATTATGTTCATATTTCCCAGTTGGTACCCAGATTGGCGGTTGTTATTGAAATACCATGCGGCCACTGATTCCAACAGTTCATACCACCGTCATCAGACACATCTCACACCGTGACACATGTACCACATGTGTCCATCTGTCACATTCCTCTACATCTCTAGCCACGGTCTCCTCAGTTTATTTCATTTAGAGATGTTTTTTTCCAAAGTGATATAGATCCATGTCATGAAAGAACAGATAGGCATCTTGTCTACAGGTAGACTGGGAATCCAACCCAGAAACTTTGCGCTTGGAGTCGAACAACCTAACCACTACACTATGCCTGCCCCCTGGACTAGATGGAAATGGCTCCAAAACGTCAACACCATTCAATATATTACTATGATGACTTACATACATCCCAGACCATGGTCTTCTTGCCCTACTACAGAGTGAAATAGAGTGTAAAGCTTGAATGCTAGTCTGGCTCACAAGCTAACCCACCTGTTGCTTCTCAAAATGAGTCTCTACAAAACCTACACCAGTTTTACCTCCTCTTTGCAGACCTCAACCAGCCACACAATGACTTATCAGCCTCGGTTATGATCATCATTTGTCTTTTCTGTGGAATTTCCCACTTGGCCACGACCGCGTGCGCAGGTGGAATATATATATATATATATATATATATATATATATATATGCACATGAATGCTAAGAATCCTGTGTCATCTCTTGGTGTGATAGCGGGCCTCCGGGGTTGATTGTAAACACTGTGGTCAGAACAACTCGGGCTCCAGCTGGGCACACGGGCTCCTCTCCGTCAGTGGGCCTGGTGTCTGGAAGAGGTATGGGAGCGCTATTAGGATGACTCACAGCCCACAAACCCACCCGTCATCCTGGGAGGGAGCCCACAGGACGCTCCCTGGCTGGTGTGGGGTGGACAAGGGGGCCGTGGTGAACCAGAGGCCCGTGGACCAGGGGACTGTGGCGGACCAGAGTGTGTGTGTGTGTGTGTGTGTGTGTGTGTGTGTGTGGGGGGGGGGGGGGGTGTGTACTGGACCAGAGGGCTGCGGTGGACACCCATGAAGAATGTTAGACAGTATACAGGGAATGATGATGAGAGACAGATATACAAAGATGAACAGGCAAAACAGTGTGATACGGGAACACACACAGCTGTACACAGACATACACACACCACACACACACACACACAGCTCTACGCACACACACAGCTATTCACACACACACATACACACATACACACACATATACATACAGACAGAAAGAAGGTCATGCACACACACACACATACACACACAAACACACACACGCACACCTCACACACTGTCCCACCATCTTGCAGCGGGAACATTATGACAGCCGGAAAAATACTAAAATCCACTTCTGCACTACTGGTTTTTCTGGTCGACCAGGAAAGAGCCGGTGGTGGTTCAAAACACACCTGTTGCTGATGACCCCTTGAGACCTGAGGGAGGAGTTATGACACTTGGATGGGTGATGAGAACTCCAGTAAGAGACCTGAGTATCTGCTGGTTCCAAGAGTACCTGATGGTTGGGGTCGGGTGCTGCAAATCACCAGCAGGTCAGCTGGTCAGCTGGTCAGATGGTCAGCTGATCAGCTGGTCAGCTGACACTGTTATGGGAAGATAGGGATGAGTCAACCTACTGCTGCATTTTAAGTGGCAATAGTGCAACAGCAGAAACAAATGGGTGAGAGAGAGAGCAAGAGAGGGAGAAAGAAAGAGCGAGAGAGACTGACTGACATAGAGAGATAAAGAAAGAGAGAGCAAGGGAGAAAGAGGGGGGAGAGAAAGACTGACAGAGGAAGAGATAAGCAGATGGAGAAGTAGAAGGACAAACACAGAGACATATGACAATGGGCAAGGGGAATAAATAGGAATTTTCCAAGGATTGGAGAGATGTTGTGAAATCATAATATTACGTATGTGGTCCCCCACAGCTGTGGCGGGAGTGAAGCAGTGAATATGTGTAACGGCATGAGTCACTAGTTACTCAGAACCGGGATCACATTTAAACACTCACCCTCGCTCTCTCTGTCTACCTCCTCCCCCCACCTCTCCTTGATTTCGCAGGTGCAAGAGTTGGAGTAAGCTGGCTAGATTACACACACGCAGGCTACGCATGAACATACGCATAACTACACACACACACACACACACACACACACACACACAGACAAACACACACACATACGCGTGTGTATGCACCCCACCCACACATACACACATACACACACACACACACACACAAACACACATACCATTGCTGACACAATGAACAATGGCGGATCATCCAAAGTGTCTTCATCAGCATGAGATCATTCTTCACATATAACACATATCGCTCACACACTTCCTCAGCACTCCCCATCTCGCTCTCTCTCTCTCTCTCTCTCTCTCTCTCTCTATCTCCAGCTCTCTCTAGCTCTCTCTCCCTCCCTGCCTCTCTCTAACCCACAGGTGGCTGACAGTGGGAGTGGGAGCAGCCTGATTCCTGCTCTTGTTGTTAAGTGACAACTCCTCTGCTCGAGGTTCCACATCCTTTTCCGGGAAAACTCTTTATTAATCACGGCTTCACGTCGGCCCTGTGGACACATGGTTCCCATTGGGGCTTTCATGGAGCTTGCAACACGATGGGAATGTGTTGGATGCGTTGCACCTAAGTGGCAGACATCGCTCGTTGTACCACGGACGGTTGCTGGAATTTCAGTGTTCGTAATTGTTTGGCTGCTACCGCTCTCTTATCCTAATTTTTATTTATTGCTCCCTCTCTCTCTCTCTCTCTCTCTCTCTCTCTCTCTCTCTCTCTCTCTCTCTCTCTCTCTCTCTCTCTCTCTCTCTGTGATGATAATTGGGCTCTCCCAGTATGAAACGCAAAGCCCGGCCCAACGTCTTCATCCATCACCCCCCGACTGGAAGGCCCTACAATGTGTTTTTAACACTAGTTCTATAGCTAAATCCTTCCAGAGGTGGGCTGGCCCCGGGCTGCCCTGCAGGGCACTGCTGTTGTCCCCGGGTCCCTAAGGACCGTCCAGTATTGGTGCTCTGTGTGGTCCGGCAACTCCCCCACCCGCCTCACCCTGAAGAGGGCTTGGGGTGTCGGGGGGGGGGGGAATTAGGCCAGGGGCCCTCTCTGTCCTCCATCTACTCCTTGTCCTCCTTTGATAACAGGAGTGCAGCAATGGAATGGAGGAGCGGAGCAAGGAGGGGTGATGGAGGGGTAATGGTCGGAGGGAGGGGGGGCTCCCTAGTTGCCAAGTGAATGCCATATGGGCAGCTCACTGGTGTTACTGGGGGCCCAGGGTAGTTCCCAGAATTCACATGATAATGAAGCCGGGAGCCATTCAGAGCTGGGCCTAAAGCTGGGCCTAAGAGCTTTTGATAGCCCCCAGCAGCCTGTAGGCCTGCCCACCCTGGGCCCGCACAGCTTTCCTGCCAGCCCCAAACCACCTGTTTGATTTTCCCAGGGCCGGGCCACAGTGGAGCAGAGAGAGGAGAGAGAGGAGAGAGAGGAGAGAGAGGAGGTAGAGGAGGGAGAGGAGAGTGAGCGAGGGTGGGGAGAGGAGGGCGGATGGGGCTGCAAAGGAATGTCTCCCTCTTATTTTGTCACTGAGTGTATACTTCCCATTCACTTCCTCTTTAGAAAGCCCTCCCCCCACGTGAACACACACACGCACGCCAACACGCACACACACACAATTACAAACACACACACACACACACGCACATGCACACATAAACAAACAAAGTTGCACAAATTTAAGCATGTTTGATGGCATGGATGCGCTCTCACAGGACCACACACACACACACACACACACACACACACACACACACACACAAATATCATGCACAATTGCATAAATTGAAGCATGTGTGATGATGACAATGTAGATGCACTCTCACAAGGCCACACACACACACACACACACACACACACAGTCATACACCCCTGTTGACCGGGTCATAGCCCCATTCCTCCTTTGTGTTAATTCTCTGAAACAATTCCCAGAGAGAAGAATGCAGCGTTAAAAGTAGGGCACCTTCTGCTGCGCCCACGTTTCACACAGGCAGATTCCTGGATGTGCACAGTGGGCGGAGGGGCAAGGCCACTATCTTACCCAGGCGTCGGCCCCCTGGTGTGGGGAGGAGCCGGGGCGCGGCCCCCTGGTACAAGGACCAGCCAGACGCAGGGTGGGCTTCGACCAGATGAAATGAGAGAAGAAAAGCCCGATGGGAGGGGAGGCGGTGGGAGGAAGGAGGGGGGGGGGGGGGGGGGCTGCTGGAAGGTTGTGTGGCTCGCGGGGAGTCCATGTTTACAAGGAGGGGACATTCCAGTATCGTGAGAATGGCTGTTGTGATGCACAGCTTTAACACAGGGACAGACAGAGACAGGCAGGGACAGACAGGGACAGACGTGGCAGATGGCCTGCGGGCCTCCCTTACTGTACGCCCAACGCACACATTTACACACACAGCATCCACACACACAGCACCCATTCATGTTCCCCAGCTATGCACACATTATGCCTAGTAACGATTTCATTAGCAATCATTTCATTAAAATAGTCTATCAATTCAGTCAGTAAAAAGAGTAACTTATAGTAATGCATTATTAGTTAAACAAAACAAAACAGGGTCTTCTGTGTCAGTATGTAGACATTAGGTTTATAAATGGCAGTGTGTTTCATTGATATTTTAAACATGGGGGATCGGTACATTCAACGTGAATGATTGATAAATTCAATATGGATGAATGATATGATTGATATGACAAACGTGAAGTTTGATACCTTTCTTTAACATGGATGATTTATATATTCAACACCGACAATCTATATATTCAACATGGAGGATTGATATATTTAACATGGTAAATTGATACATTTAACATGGTAGATTGATATATTTAACATGGTAGATTGATGTATTCAACATGGAGGATTGATATATTTAACATGGTAGATTGATGTATTCAACATGGAGGATTGATATATTTAACATGGTAAATTGATACATTTAACATGGTAGATTGATATATTTAACATGGTAGATTGATATATTCAACACCGACAATTTATATATTCAACATGGAGGATTGATATATTTAACATGGTAAATTGATACATTTAACATGGTAGATTGATATATTTAACATGGTAGATTGATGTATTCAACATGGAGGATTGATATATTTAACATGGTAGATTGATGTATTCAACATGGAGGATTGATATATTTAACATGGTAAATTGATACATTTAACATGGTAGATTGATATATTTAACATGGTAGATTGATGTATTCAACATGGAGGATTGATATATTTAACATGGTAGATTGATGTATTCAACATGGAGGATTGATATATTTAACATGGTAGATTGATGTATTCAACATGGAGGATTGATATATTTAACAAGGTAGATTGATATATTCAACATGGAAGATTGATATATTTAACATGGTAGATTGATATATTTAATATGGTAGATTGATATATACAACATGGAGGATTGATATATTTAACATGGTAGATTGATATATTCAACATGGAGGATTGATATATTTAACATGGTAGATTGATATATTCAACATGGAAGATTGAGATATTTAACATGGTAGATTGATATATTTAACATGGTAGATTGATATATTCAACATGGAGGATTGATATATTTAACATGGTAGATTGATATATTCAACATGGAGGATTGATATATTTACCAAGGAAGATTGATGTATTCAACCTTTGGGCTGTGATGATTCATGTTCAAAGCATTTGATACAGGTCAACAGTCGTCCAGGCAGTGCCAAGTTTCTCTGGGTGAAATACCTGAAGTTGTGCAATATCCTGATCCACTCAAATCTCTCTCTCTCTCTCTCTCTCTCTCTCTCTCTCTCTCTCTCTCTCTCTCTCTCTCTCTCCTCTCTCTCTCTCTCTCTCTATCTCTCTCTCTCTCTCTCTCTCTCCCTCTCTCTCTCTCTCTCTCCCTCTCCCTCTCTCCTCTCCTCTCTCTCTCTCTCTCTCTCTCTCTCTCTCTCTCTCTCTCTCTCTCTCTCTCTCCCTCTCCTCTCTCTCTCTCTCTCTCTCTCTCTCTCTCTCTCTCTCTCTCTCTCTCTCTCTCTCTCTCTCTCTCTCTCTCTCTCTCTCTCACACACACACACACACACACACACACACACACACAGGTGACATGGCTTCGTGTTCAGTGGCAGCTGCTGGTTCCCGGCTGTGGGTGGAGCTGCCGTTTCTGCCGTTTAACCTGAAATGCTGCCTTGCTAGGGGGTAAACACCTGCACCTGCACCTCTCCCCTCCCCTCCCCTCCCCTCCCCCTCCCCCCTCCCCTCCCCTCCCCTCCCGCCCCAGGCTAGGGGGCACGGCACAGGGTAGCAGGGAGGGAGGAGAGGGAATGGGGAGTGCTGGGATACTGGAGCCACCTCACATTAAACAGCAGCCTGCACTTAGCAGCAGACAGAGTCTCTGGTTACTGTACACCCTGGGCCGGGCTGGGGGTGGGGGTGGTGGTGGTGGTGGTGGTGGAGGTGGAGGTGTTGGTGTTGGTGGTGGGGGTGGTGGCGGTGGTGGTGGTGGTGTTGGTGGTGGTGGTGGGGGGGATGAGGTTGGCGGTAGGTATTGCACTTTTAATGCATTTTTTCAGGTCAGGTGTGTGGGGGAAGTGTGCATAGAAAAGCAAAACAATAACTGTATGCCGCTATTGTGCATATTGTGAGTCACACACAGACACACACGCATTCCTGCACAAACACACACAGATACACACATACACCTTCATACACCTGTTGCACCTGTGCTCCCTTTCTGAAGCCATTTAAATAGGTGTTCCCAGGTTCCCACACCCTAAGAAAATTGACTTTGTTGCGGCAGTTGTTCTCTCCACGGAGCCCCTGATAAGAGAAAGGTGAGCAGGCTGGGAGTCCACCCCCCCCCCCCCCCCCCCCCCCCCCCCCCCCCCACCTCCATTCCCCTGGGGCCAAACACGTTTCAGGTGGAGGGTACTCTGAAAAACACCAAGAGACAAGCAACAACTAAAATATAGGAAATAAAGAGCCATTGAGGACCGAATAACTTTATTATACCTGCTCCACAATCACAACAAAACAACAGAGGGAAAGAAAGAAAGAGAGAAAGGACAGACGGAAGAAAAGAGATGGCCCAATCTGTTCACTTTCAATGGCGACTCTAATTTGTCAAGCCCGTCCGAGAGGGCCGGTTCTCAGGCTCAAGCTGCCCCACAATGCCCAGTGACAAACAGGCTCTGGCTCTCCCTCTTCAGGCCTGCCTGCCACCGCCAAGCCCATCTCAAGTATTAATCTTTGGGCGCGGGAGCAGCAGAGGAGAGGAGAGGGCTCAGCCTGGCCCAGCCATTGTCCCGGGACCCGGGCCCTGTGAATGGGGCTTTGTCAGTCCCCCAGCTGCCACTGTCCAGGCTCCATCTTTACACTCTGGCTCCCATGTCCCCTGGTCCTGCTGACTGGGCGCCTCTGTGCAGCTGTGGGGATGTGCTCTGTGTATGTGTGTGTGTGTGTGTGTGTGTGTGTGTGTGTGTGTGTGTGTGTGTGTGTGTGTGTGTGTGTGTGTGTGTGTGCATGTGTGTGTACTTGTTTGTGTGAAGGGAGTGAGTGTGGGGGGGTTGGAGAGAGGTCAGGTGACAGGCCATCTCTCTCTCTCTCTCCCTCTCTCTCTCTCACACACACTCACTCCCCTCCACATACCCACACACACACCTAAATGTGGCTCCATATTAGTTCCTACAAGTGACTTTTAGTTTGATAAAGTTACTTGCAATAGACTTGCTATCATTTTTTGTTGACAAAATATGTATGTTTGTAGATCTATATGTACAAGTGTATATATCAAATTGCATTAGATAGGCTAAATGGTAGCATTATCTTCATTTAATATGCATAGTTTGTATTTATTTGTGAGAACTTGACTATAAAGAATTGTATCAAAGTTAAGAGAGATAAGATTTGAGGTTATTCTTAGTAACTTAGAGCTACAGGAATATTATCATTAAACAGGCTGTTTGTTTTTACTGCTACACTGATCAAAATATTGAAACATCCGCAAAATGCACTTAAACAATACTCCTATTTATAAATAAACTACGTAATTCATAGCATTATATATTTGTTAACACAACTATGTGCTGTTAAATCAAATAATAATAAGACAATGTGCATCTGTGAGCCAACATTGCAGCACGTACAGAGTAGACCATAGGCTGTATGAAACAGACCCACTCCTACTGTAGTGTCTATAAGCTCTAACCAGTGGACCGGGACAAACAGTGGATCTAATGGGAACATCTTCCACATCAACAGCAGCAGCACCAGTGGTGGTGGGGATGGTGGCGCTGGCGGTAAAAACACTTTGTTTGTCCTCTCTCTAATTCCCTCCCTGCTGTTGGTGGCAGCTGGCGAGCAGAAGAGACCCCCTCCCCTCCTCAAACCACCAGCACTTTCATAGGGATCCCCTGGCTACCAGCTGGGAACAGCTGGGCCCGGCCCCCCACCCCTCACTGCCCCGGACCTGGGAAAGCGGCTGGGGGTCTCGGACACAGAGGCAGGACATGCGGGTCTTGACGAACGGGCACCCATTCAGACGGCAGCCCGGTGCAGCGTTACTGACGAGGCCCTAAATACATCTACAGTGTCTATGGATGTTGGGGTGCCTTGTCCCCCCCCCCCCCCCCCCCCCCCCCCCCCCCCCCCCCCCCCCCCCCCCCCCCCCCCCCCCCCCCCCAGAGCAGGAGCTGTAGCCTTAGGGCACTACGGGGACAAAGGCACGGCCCCATGGGGTCCCCTGGCTCCAGAGGCTGCCCGGGGAGAAGGTGTTAACCCGGGTGTAACCTGGCTGTGTGTGGTGTTGGCTGCTTAACGCTCTACTGTGGTTCTGGAGGAAGAGGAACAGATAAGGACACTTACAGCAGAGAAAAGAGGGGGAAAATGGCGGGATTGAGGTGGATTTTTCAAGGGGAGGGGTTTGGTGGGAAGAGAGGGTTGGGGTGTGGCAGGGTTATGTCCAGGGGACGTTACAGAGACTGTTGGGGGGGGGGGGGGGGGGGTGGGCACTTATGGGATTCACAACAAGCCGTAACACTGTCTCTAATTGTGTGTCCCACTGCCCTGCCCCACCTCCCCCATCCCAGCCTGTGACCTCCCTCGTCCTCCACCACCAGCAGCACCACCACCGACCCCCTCCTCCAATCTTCTTCACCCTTCTCTTCACCCCCCCCCCCCCCCCCCCCCCCCCCCCCGGCTAAAGCTCCTTCCCTCTCCAGGCAATTGCCACTGGAGTGGAAAGTATTCCCAAGCACAATGCCTCTGCTCTCAATGGGTGCTTTAACATGCCACCAGTACGCTGTCCCCAGCAGATGGGGAGCTAATTAGAAGCCATTAAAGGGCTTTGATAGTATGTGTGGGAACCAGGCGGAGGAATATGGCCATGCACGCACACACACATGCACACACGCACGTACACAAAACCCCATGTATACATACAGCCTTGTTCCTGATGGGAAAGATGTAGATATGTATAAAGAGAGAGAAGAAGACTAGGAGAAAAATAATATAGAAGGAGAGAGGGAGAGAGAGGGAGAACGAGCTGTTCCTGTGTGTATGTGTGTGTGTGTGTGTGTGTGTGTGTGTGTGTGTGTGTGTGTGTGTGTGTGTGTGTGTGTGTGTGTGTGTGTGTGTGTGTGTGTGTGTGTGTTTGTGCGTGTGTGTGCGTGTTTGTGCGTGTTTGTGTGTTGGGGGAAGGCAACTGGCCCCCCTGACCGGGGCCAAGGACACAAAGCAGATGACACCTGTGGGGCATCAAGGATTCTACATGTGGCTTGCTGTGCAGAAAGAGAGCGAGAGAGAGAGAGAGAAAGAGATAGCCTGTGTGCAACCTGTCCCTGGTGCTTGTGAGAGGGCACTGCTGTCTCTCTTTCTCTCTCCCTCCCTCTCCCTCTCCCTCTCTCTCTCTCTCTCTCTCTATCTCTCTCTCTCTCACACACACACACACACACATACACACACACACAGTGCCAGAAAAGAAACACAAAGAAACTAAAGAAAAAACAAAAACAACCTCAACCCCAAACTGGGCCACAGACGACGAGGCTCCAGCAGGTCTGAGCTGCTGCATGACACATCTATCTCTCTCTCTCTCTCTCTCTCTCTCTCTCTCTCTCTCTCTCTCTCTCTCTCTCTCTCTCTCTCTCTCTCTCTCTCTCTCTCTCTCTCTCTCTCTCTCTCTATCTCTCTCTCTCTTTCTATCTCTCTTTCCATCTATCTCTCTCTCCCTTAACTCTATGTCTCTCTTCCACGCTCTCTCTCTCTGGGGCAGGCGTCCCTCTGCCCACAGGATGTGAGTCTCCCCAGAAGTAGCTCAGTCATTACAGAGACTGGGTTCTCCCCCAAGAGGGGGAGGTACCGGCCTGGCAGGCCAAGGCACACACCAGCCCTGCACGGCCCCGGAAGGAACCGCATCCCCTCCCTGTGACACAGCGAACTAGCGTTAGTTGGTGCTGTGTATCCCCTCCCTCTCCTCCCCCTCCTCCACTTCCTCCCCCCCCTCCTCCTCCTCCTCCATTCTTAACCCAGAGCCTGGGAAATAGCAGAGCTAAAGCTACAGCTAGCATGTGTAGCATGTAGTGTAGAGTAAGCCTGAGTAGAGAGAGACAGAAAGTAGAGAGAGATTGCACATACAACCTGCATAACAACTTTACCTGTAAAATCTGTCATATTTAAGTTGAATCTGAATCATTTATTATTTACTTTTTATAGCTCTTTTATACCTCTTTTATATACCTTTTTATACCTGTTACATTGTGCATCTACATTGTACAGTCAATGCATCCATAATGCCTACGGAGATTGGTAAAGAATCATTCTGTGGCCAAGTTCCAGGAAATAGTTTGATTCACTTACTCACCATTACTCTTTTGCACTGTACTTCTTTTTTTCCATTGTATCATTTCATAAACTGCTTTGGCAATGTAAATGAGAGAGAGAGAGAGCGAGAGAGAGAGAGAGAGAGACACACACACACACACACACACACACACACACACACAGAGACAGAGGACGTGGTTGCATCTGACACCACACCCACTGCAGTCCCATGCGAGCCTTCAGAACACACCTGCACACAGGTGTGATCACTATCAAGCAAACAGGAAGAGCCTGAATGGAAACTGGAAACTAATCCCACAGCTGCGGGGAGATGGCTTGTGTGTGTGGCAATCTGTGTGTGTGTGTGTGTTCATTGCAGCGTGTGTGTGTGTATGTGTGTGTGTGTGTGTGAGTTTGCATAAGTATGCATAGCTGTGTTTTGTACTGTTTATGTATGTATATACTATAAACATGTGTGATATAGATCAGCATGTAGGCCTGCGAGAGGTGAAACTTCCATGTTGTCTAATGCACTCCTCATCAAATTAGACGCTACTGGCTCTCGACAGCACAGCTCCACAGTCACAGCCTACATCCTCTGTCTAAGAAAGCATTACCATACTCAACGCCTGCGATATTGTATCTTTAGCTGCTCTAGTGATTCCAGGAAGTGCAACTACTAGAGGAACGTATTGTTCTGTCCAGTAATAATAATAAGAGTAGCAAGAGTTTAAAAGCACTGCAGGAATGTCCAATTTCCTTTTAACAAATTCCTGTAGCAACATTCCCCCCCCCCCCCCCACCCGCCCCTCCCCACACCCATGGCTTCCTGTAGTGTGCTATTGTAGATCTATTTGCTTTGGCGATAAAGAGGGCGTATTCGCTTTAATACGCCTCCCCCGCCACCAAATGGAACAATTCGGAGCAGAAAACACTGATAGGAGACAGGAGGCTAAAATACAAAACAGTGTTGAGCACAGAGAGCAAACATCAAATCAAAAGTTGCAGTGTGTTGAAATTCGGCTGTGTGATGGCTGCGTGACATTGTTTAATCTCAGACCAAAACAGTAGCATGCTCAGGGGAGTGACACACACACGCACACACACAGAAACAAAACCACCCTGCCTGCAGCCTCCCACATACATAACGCTGATAAATTATATCTGGCCATGAAGTGTCCACTGGGATATGACATCATGGGTGGCGGTCACTCCTCTCCCAATGCAGTGGAGGAGGCTGGGTTGGGTTGTTCTGGGGGTGGTGGGTGAGGGGGAGTGGGGGGTTTGATCAGAGGGGGGGGGGGGGGGGGGGGGGCATTGCCACTCTTGTCAGTTAAAATCAGGAGCTAATATGTTTCACTTTTCCTCGCCCTCTTCTCTGCCTTCCTTCCCTCCCCCCTTTCTCTCTCTTTCTCCCTCTCTGCCCCCTCTCTCTGTCTCTCCCTCCCTCTTTCTCTCCCTCTCTTTCACTCTCTCTCTCCCCTTCCCTCTCTTCCTCTCTTTCTCCCTCTCTCCCTGTCCCTCCCTCTCTCTCTTCCTATCCCTCCCTCTCTCCCTTCCCCTCTCTCTCTCCCTATCCCTCCCTCTCTCCCTCTGTCCTTCTCTCTCTCCCCTTGCCTTGATGTGCTGTAAACAGGGTAAAAGGGCCCAGCTGTGTGGAGTTATTGTTGGTGTCAGTAGGAAGTGCTGATAGCTTTTGCAGCTGAACAAAAGCTGGATGAGGGGAGTGGGGGGGGGGCGCTCCAGACACTGTGGCTCCAGCCTAGATTCTCTCCCACAATCCCTGCACTGCGCTCCCATTGTTCTGCCCTCCGCAGCCCCCCCTCCTCTGCCCTGTCAGCTGCAACCTAGGACAGAGGGCAAAAAAGAAAGAAGAAAAAAGAAAGAAAAAGAAACTCAGCCTAAAAGGGCTTTTTACAGGCTACTGAAACTGAAGTCTGAAGTAGTTAAGTTTGGTTACAAGGGCACTTTATTGAAGTTGTTGTTTATAACGCAGAATCTATGGTGGATTAATGATGACTAAATGTACGCAAAAACAGGTATTTATAATCATTATCTTATTTTCTTCAGAATTTGAAGAATTGTTAAACACATTTTAAACTTTATTTTTGCTAGACATAGTTTTATTTATGTATTTGTTTTTGTTATTATTTGTTATTATTATTGTTTGTTTTATTTAATGTTGTATATATATATAATTTATAAAAGTAAAATCGGCAAAAGATTGATATAGCCTAGATGATAAACAACAAGGAATCTTTTTTTTTCTTCCCATCCGTGTTAAAAGCGGGACATTCCTACACAGCTTGCCTTCAAAGCTGGCGCCCTCCCTCTCTGCATTCCCTATTCTTTGCTTTAAGGACACTGTTCGAGTTTGGACGGTGACAATGGCCGTTCGCAGGTGCGCGGGGCGGTAATCGCATCAGAGTGATTTAAGGTGATAAATGAATGATGATCTCCGAGGCCAGATTGTTCTCAGGGTTTACGCGCAACGCAGGTGAATGGGGGAGTGCGAGCCTCTTGTTTGGGGTCTCCATGGAGACCGCCCGCGCGGCGCCAGGCTGACAGGCGTCAAGGCTCGAATGAATGGGTGACGTCACCGCGCTGGCGCCTGCCAGTCTGCTCCGGCTTGTTTGGACAATCTGCGAGAAGATTCAGAACAGAGCGATGCAATTTCAGCGTGCACACAAGAGCCGTGCACACACGGAGAACATGTGAAGGAATCCGCCAAGTCGCTCACAGGGATTTCCTTCACCAGAGGAAAAAGGAAAGTCTGTGCTAAAAAGTATAGCTCGTATAAAGAAAGCTTTGAATACAAAAAAGAAAGAAAAAAACCCGGCCAACTCTATACAGCTCATATGCGGACAACTGTTGCACACTTTTAAATAATCTCCCCCCGTTCACCCCTATCTTTGCAATTCTATACTTTGTTTTTATTTCTTATCTCGTGATTTCATACCAGCCTGCATTCCAGTGGTTTCAATGCACACGAATAAGAATACGAGTAAACAATGAGCTAAAGTTGATCCCAAACAAGCTTCTGACGTCACTAAGAATTGAAAAACACATAACACCAGATAAACTCCCAGACAGATGTATATATAAGCCTCAATATAAAAGTACACACAACTATTCGTTGTATTGTGCATTCATCGGCATTCACAACATCTGTAGCATACCCACCACGATGGTGAGAAGCACTGTGGTGGTAATTATAATCAACTATTCATTCTATTCATCCCTTCCCCATCCCACACACATTCTCACAGTTCATAGGCATTCACCACCCCTTGAATGTCCCCAGGCAATCTACACCTGCAGAGTCCCCAGGCCACGGGACAGCTGGATTCCCACATATTACCCGTAAAAGACACACATTTGTTTCCATTTGTAACGCCATCCCTCAAACAGATTGTAAATCGCGATAACCAGGCAACCGGCGCCATTGGCTGAGAGTGGTGTTGTGGGACGACCCGCCAATACAAACCCCGGCGCCCCATTGGTCCGTTGCTCTGAGACGGGACATGTCAGGGAACGCCCATAGGATCCCAGTCGACTATAAAGCTGGGGTGGTTCACCCATGTGGACGTTGCAAACTGTCAACATTGCCGTGCATTAACTCTTGAGCTGAAACAGAATTTCTTCGGTCACAAAACTTCTCGCGACTTTTTTTTATGTACAATCATTGTACCTCCTTTTTCTTGGAAACTACATCTCCTAGCCAAGCAGCAATCAACATGAAGGTAGTCGGATCTACGTGCGCACTGAAAAGCAAGGTCGGCGGCGAGGACATGGTGCGGTGCTTGTCCGACCAGAGTCTGGCCATCTCCAAGATGTCCAAGATCCCACTGCTGGACGAGCAGATGAGCGTCTTCCTGCAGGACATGAACAGCTGCTACAGCAAGCTGAAAGAGCTCGTGCCCACCCTGCCCACCAACAAGAAGGCCAGCAAGGTGGAGATCCTGCAACACGTCATTGACTACATCTGGGACCTCCAGGTCGAGTTGGACGAGCCCGAGAAGAGCCGTCAGGGTGGCGGGGTGCCCCGCACGCCATTGACTACCCTAAACGCGGAACTCGCCAGCATTTCAGTCGAGGTAAATATTGTTCTGAGCCTTTGACCACTTTGGGGACACAAGTCCCTTGTTTAACTTTGTAATATTTGCATCATGCATTGGCGAGGATGACATCTAGGGCGTTGTGAAATGCGCGTCGATGGTCATTCTTCGCGCTTTGGTTGTGAACGTGTTATTGACGGGTTGTTTTCCTTCTTTCCTCTCAACAGAATGGCTGCTCAGACGACAGAATAATGTGCCGCTAAAAACAAACGCACCGAGCATCGTTTCAGCATTCCGAAAAGAAGCGAGCCATGTGAAGAACGAACAAGGCTGACTGGCGTGACCACGATGAACCACGTCCAAAAATAACCTTGAACAGCTTAGTAGGGACGTTTGAATAGCCCACGCTAGAAAGTATACTCCGTGGACATTCTCCGAGGCCCCTCCATTCGTCAGAGGTGGACGGAGAAGAGAGTGGGGGTTCCAATAGACTGGGTTGGCCCCCGGACACCATGGCGGTTTATAGGCTGTACCGGAGCAACTTGTTGCTTGTAGAGTTGCAGAAGAAAAGTCTAAAAGTTACTGTTACGTTTTTGTATACTGTAAAACTTTTTTTTTTGTTGTCGAAAAATGTTTTTTTGTAAATGAAAATTCATGCTCAGAATTCTGAGCGACAAATTGTATTGTATATTACAATGTCACATTATGTGAAAAAAAAGATATTGTTTCTTGCAATGTATGTTATTGGTGTTTTTATTAAAACAAGACAAATATTTTTTATCAAGAATACTTGCGTTGGTCCATTTTTCTGTAGGATATAAGAGTCCAAATACAAAATCACATGGGGAAAGTATAGCTTAGTATAAGTTCGTTTTAAAGTCATAGGCATATATCGGCCTACATAATCTTCAGGGTTTAGCAAAGGCCTAACTTTATGAGGCTGTATTTCTTATACTACAATGGTAGATCCCGTGAGGAACAAATTAAGGGCTAGTTGAGGTCAGGAACATCTCCATAGAACCATTAAGGCAATTCAAATGTTACCCCATGTCACGCAAAACCAAAGCTGGTGGCCTACACGCAGAATGGCTCGTTCCCTGTTCAATTGCTCATTTGTATTTGTATGGCTCGTTAGCGTATCACATTACAAGCGAAACTCACACTTTGGTTTGTTGGGTTCAGGGGTCTTCACAAAAAGTGGCCGAATTATTTAAAACACACACAAACAGACCCAAAACTTAGCCAACGGGCTTGCAACCATATCCTCGTGACCTCTATTTTAATATGTGAATAATTAAGGCAAGTCCATTAGGAGAGCTTTAATGGCTTTAACATTTCGCCAAATGCATGATGTCAGCTAAATTCCACTAAACGTCCTAATAAAACGTAAATTTAAAAATGGTGTTTCGATAGGAGTTCGTCTAAATCAGACGCTCAACTACATTAAAGTTTCGCCTTTCGGTGGGGCACGGGTTAAAATGGGCTTTGGAAAGCCAATTCGTTATAAGATTTATTCAGTCTCCCTGGTGCAATGTTTTTCCCATTTCCCTGTGGTGCGATGCGCACAGCTGCAGCCCCGGCGTCCCGAGGCCCGGCCAGTGTGTGTGTGTGTGTGTGTGTGTGTGTGTGTGTGTGTGTGTGTGTGTGTGTGTGTGTGTGTGTGTGTGTGTGTGTGTGTGTGTGTGTGTGTGTGTGTGTGAGAGAGAGAGAGAGAGAGAGAGAGAGAGAGAGAGAGAGAGAGAGAGAGAGAGAGCGTGTGTGTGTGTGTGTGTGTGTGTGTGTGTGTGTGTGTGTGTGTGTGTGTGTGTGTGTGTGTGTGTGTGTGATTGTGTTTGTGTGATAGCTTTGTGCCAAGGGCAGGGGAGGGCGGCGGGCCCCAGACTGAGCGGCGCCTCGGCACACCTGGGGAAGTTCAGGTTAAATAGCTCCACATTCCTCAACACACAGCTGATTGAAACATTAACAAACAGTAATCCACCAGCCAGGCCGCAGATGGGCCGGGAAAGCTGCCAACAGAGAGACTCTCCTCTCTGTTATATATTCCCACAGTACAGTAGTTATAAAGTCTGCTATTAATATACACTTTTCTCCATGTCTTTGGTTTTTTTAAAGCGGCAACTGAAAAAAAAGCAGCTGGAAATTGTGCGCTTAAGTTTGATTTACTTGCGCCTTTTTTCACCATGTTTTGCAACCTATGGTAGAATATTGTTTTCCCCTTGAAAGTTTGCATATTTTCATTTTTAATCAAATATATGTTTTTGCATGTTTTAGGTTAATAATGATCTCCTATATTAAATCATATAGCATACAATAGCTGAAAGTATTTGAATATGATTAAAATAAGACAAGGCTGTTTTGTTGAATATCACCATGCAACGAAATCGAATACACTAAATATATTTTTATTATTTAGTAGGTATGCTATGTATTATGTCGTCTAAAGTCAAAACACAAACTGTCTGAAATTCTTGTTAGTAGCGCTCCCCTGCGACTATATTTGGAATTGCAAACATACTTTGGCATTCAGTTTGACATGGGTAGGGAAAAAAACTCACAAGTAGACAACAGCGCTGCCCTCTGACCACAATGTGGCATTACACTACTTACGCGGCGTCAACAGTGATGACACGGTAGGCCTAGTCTCTATGAGTGACAAAGGGTAGCCCTAAGTAAATAAAGAGAACGTAATTCATAACACATACCATTAATTATAACATAAGTATGGCATTGATAGGTATTGATCTATTTGATATATATATAGTCAATGGCAGACATCTATCATACTGTATCAACTAATCAACATCCTATGTCTTATGTTTTACACACATTTTATGATTTATTATTATTATTGGAGGGAGAAAGGAAGAAGAAAGTGTGAGTTAGTAGTTCACCAAGGAAATAGTTAAAAACCAGACCAACTCATCAAGTTAGTGGTTTGAAAACAGACGAACTCATCAAGTTAGTGGTTTGAAATCAGACCAACTCATCAAGTTAGTGGTTTGAAAACAGACCAACTCATCAAGTTAGTGGTTTGAAATCAGACCAACTCATCAAGTTAGTGGTTTGAAATCAGACCAACTCGTCAAGTTAGTAGTTTGAAAACAGACCAACTCATCAAGTTAGTGGTTTAAAATCAGACCAACTCATCAAGTTAGTCGTTTGAAAACAGACCAACTCATCAAGTTAGTGGTTTGAAAACAGACCAACTCATCAAGTTAGTGGTTTGAAATCAGACCAACTCAAGTTAGTGGTTTGAAATCAGACCAACTCACAGAGGTGGGAGGTAACAAAGTAGTCTACAAATACTTTGTTACTGTACTCAAGTACAGCTTTCAGGTATCTGTACTTTACTTAAGTATTTATTTTTCAGACAACGTTTCACTTTTATTTCCTACATTTTAACACAAATATCTGTACTTTCTACTCCTTACATTTTCAAAACGTACTTTAGTTTACCTTCCCAACATCAAGTCCGATTTCAACCTAAATTGATGGGACAATAACACAGAACAGACGATCCCTTGGTGTATCCATCGGTGCATATCACGCGCTCCACCGCTGAGAAATGGCGTCCATGGGAGGACTGGTAGCGAGCGAGGATGAATTAAAGTGAACCAGCAAACCGACGGGGCAGATTCAGAGCAGCACCAAGACGTTCCCCATCCAAGGCCTTATTTAAGAGACATGTTTGAAGTTGTCGGCTCTAAGAACGGTTGTTGGTGAATTCGTTGTGTCTAGTGCCAACCTGAAAAAGATTTTGGTAGTCCTGTAGAGAGGTGAGAATTTCTAACAGTAGAGTTTAAGGCTTAATTAGACCTGAAGTGTATTCTCGTTTTGATCATAATGTTTCGAGTTCTGTTACTGACATTGAAAACTGATTTGCACATTGGAGCGAAGTTCCATTATAGATATTATTATTTTCAGTATATTGTTTATTTTATTTGAAGTTAGAATGATTGGCTACTTTTGACTTTTATACAAACTTCTACTGTACTTCTTCTTTTACCTTTTTTTTAAACAAGTATCTGAACTTCTACTTGAGTAAAAAAATGTGTGTACTTTTGCCACCACTGCCAACTCATCAAGTTAAACAGAGCAACTCCCTAAGTTAATGGTTTGAAATGAGACCAACTCACCAAGTTAAAGGTTTGTAACCAGACCAACTCACCAAGTTAACCAGAACAACTCCCTTAGTTAGTGGTCTGAAACCAGACCAACTCACCAAGTTAACCAGAACAACTCCCTTAGTTAGTGGTCTGAAACTAGACCAACTCACCAAGTTAACCAGAACAACTCCCTTAGTTAGTGGTCTGAAACCAGACCAACTCACCAAGTTAACCAGAACTACCTAAGTTAGTTGTTCAAAACCAGACCAGCTCTAAGTTAGGGGAATAATTCTATAATATCATGTATCCTCTTTATTAAAGTGATTTATTGTGTATTGTTATGAATTAAGGATATTGACTTAAACCAAAGTTGTGCGATCACAAAATATTAAAATCTTAACAAGGTTTAACATGGCAGAGGATGATTGATACGTTATATAATGTAAGTGTATAGTGTGAAATTTAATTGTTATTGTGCAAAAGTCCTTATTTTTTGACTAAAAGGATTATGTTTTCCATACTGCACAGCCTAATTCAAAATAAAAACAAATAAATGAAAAAACAAGAGCCAATATTGTTTAAATAAAAATTTGTATTTACATTTATATCAACATCAAGAGAAAAAGAAATCTGCAATATACATCCTGTAAAAAGACAGCTTATTTCACCTTATAATTAGCAAAAACGATGAAACCAAATGAGCTTCCAGATAGTTTTTTTTATACACTTCATGAAATGCTACAATGTTCATTTTCCCGAAGTAGCAAAAGAATCTGGACACACACATTTATTTTCTGAAAAATAGAAGGACTAGCTTGATATGTCTTTAAGTGTATCTCATTCCATTGGTATTCCTCTTTTATAGCACACAAAAGTATAGGATTTTCTGAATGTAGACCAGGCACTGCTAGCCTATGGATAAAACATTGCAGTGCTCTTAGCACAGCACTCCCTCCCCCATTACATTTCCCATAGAACCAATGTACCCCGTCACCTGTTAGCACATACAGTATGAACACACCTGCCTTGTTATTCTTTTTTTCCCCTCTTAAAAATACAAGATATGTACCCATCTACAGCCGCAAATATACAATGTATTTCCACTGACGCAAAGAGAAGGCAACCTAAGAAACTTTACAAAAAAAGGTTGGAAAAATTTCTTTGGATTGAGCATGTTTAAAAAAGGTAGATGTCATAGTGAGCCAGGAATAGTTGCTCAGAGAGGAAGAGGAGAATAATAGAGGGATAGGAGTGTGGCTACACACTCCCAACAGAGTGTGGCTACACACTCCCAACAGAGTGTGGATACACACTCCCAACAGAGTGTGCATTTTTCTGAATAAGAAAAAAATGAAACATGAGTTAACTTTCCCTCACCAAATAATACAATTTCTGCCAATGTAAAACACCTGCGATTTTCTGCATATGAAATACCCATCCATAAGTAAAAGTGCATCGCAAAACAAATATTTAAAATAATATCATGGCTACGATCTCCTCAGAAAGTTTTTAAAAGGCATTTTAAATTGGCTGACAAGAGAAAGAAAGCCCAGAAAAATTTCAAGGGTTATAAAACACCCCAAACAAACAAAAACGATCAAAAAGCAAATAAAAACATTGACCTATTTGACAGAAAAATACGACCCAAGTCTCAAGTCTTATACTCTGTGCAATAAAATAGGCCTATAAAAAAGCATGTATAATTTTGTAAAATATTTACAATTCATATTCACAGAGAGGATATTAGCCACATCTAATACTGCAGTACCGTCTGTCGGGACGAGGAGGTCCACCGCGCTGCGCTTCACTCTGTAGCAACGACAGTTGCTCTGTTCCTGTGTGCTCGTAGCGTCCGCTGCATTCTCTCGTCCAGCCACCAGATGACAGCAGAGAGGAGAACACAAACCCACCGCTGCTGAAGGGGTCTGATATCTTTCCCGACGCTGCGTGTAAATATTGCAACTATCCTTTAAAAAATATATATATATTGAGCAGCCTACAGGTAAACTGCAGCTTGTGTCCATTGTACCGTTCTTGCGTTTTTAGCTTCGTAGACGCAGTGCCAAACACTCAACTAGCACACGCCAGCCCATACCTACCAACAACACCCAACACTGGGTTGAACCACATTTTCCCGCTTGTGCAAGACAAACACAGGAGCTTGTATCTGTGTGTGTGTGTGTGTGTGTGTGTGTGTGTGTGTGTGTGTGTGTGTGTGTGTGTGTGTGTGTGTGTGTTTAATGTCTCAAAGTAGGCAGCATGCAACAGGCTTGTCCTTATACCTCCATGATGAGCACCTTCTGGTGTGTGTGTTTAACTGCGGTTAGTTCATGATGTGTGGCGGAGGAGGGTTTGGGAGGGAGGCCAGAGGGGGGGGGGGTCTTCCTGTTGTTGCCTACTAGGCTACCTGTCCCTCCCCCCATGCTGCTGCTCCGTCTCAGCTGGCCAGAACTACAGCATCCTCGCCCTGAAGGCTGTCATGGTGGCGAGCGGCCGTCCTCAACAATACTTCTGGGGGGGGGGGGGGGGGGGGAATAAGAAAAGGTTACCATAAGAGTTACTTATCAATCATATCAAGGAGAGATGGCTTGACAAGAGGTAACAGGACTGAACTCCAAGCGTTTGACATCAAAGGCAGACGATGCTGTGGTGTGTGGAGAACCAAAAACACTTGCAGCTACCCCCATCCACCCACCCACCCACAATCTATAAGTGTTGTCAATCCCATTGTTTCAATGATTTCTTTGGATTGAAACAATTTTTGACACTATTTAGCATTGAGTCATTTAGCCAACGCTATTATCTATTCTCCAAAGCAATCAGGGACTATTCTTTAAGACACACATTCATACGCAGGTAGAGGTTAGGTGCATCTCGCCCAAGGATGCCTAAAAGGTTGAACTGCGGACATTGCGGTTCCAACCTAGAACCTTTGGACTTGAAAAGGTAAAACCCCTTAACCATAAGACTTATCCTGCCACCAGCCACCTCTCCATGAGTGATCCTAATCTAGCGCCGTACCTGGCGTACCTGATCGGGGCCCATGGGCATGCGGCCCATCCCCATGGAGTTCATGGTCATCTGGCCCTGCATCGGACCCATCTGTCCTGCTCCGGGCCCGCCGGCCGGCCCCGGGCCCCCCATGGAGCTGTTCATCATCATGCCTGGAAACTGACCCTGGCCGCCCTGCTGAGGGAACTGCTGCTGCTGCTGCTGTTGGGGGTAGGAGCTGCGCCGTCAGGGAGGGAAAGAGGTCAGGGAGTGGTTTAGGAGCAGGTATGACCCCAAATGATTATGTTATTGAATTTTGAAGCACATGTATGAGAGAAGATGGTAGTAAATCAAATAAAAGACACAATTTAATTGTTTTAACAAAAATAAATAAATACCGAAAATCTAACTATATACACAATATGAGTAGTAGCAATGTAAAATCAAATGCTAAATAATAAATGTTAGCATTAAAGAGAGTTGAGTTAGAGATTATCATTCTAGTCACTCTCAACTGGTGGGTCGCTACCCATAAGAGTTGAGTTTAACCCCAATTGTTGCAGCTTTTTGTTCGCTCCATATTTTTTACAGTACATGAAGGCATTTGTTGATTACTGCAATATTGGTAAATACATATTTTAATTCGTTTTAACTTGACGACCAGTTGAGAACCACTGACGTAAACTATACAAGAATGACCATCATACATAAACGCCTATGTCGATGCAGTTGACTGAAGAGGGCGTGGGTTTTGTGATAGGCGTCTATGCATGTACCTGTTGCGTTGCATGGCTCCCTGGGGCCAGCCCTTCATGTCTCCAGACTGGTACATGGGGCCTCCCTGTGGATTACCCTGCATGCCTTGTATCATGGCGCCCTGAGGAGGCCCTGCCATCCGTCCAGGCACCATGTTGGCTTGGGGGTTGCCACCTGGGCCCATGAACGAGGGGTCTCCCTGCTGGTTCATTCCTGCAAGTGCACATATACATTTTCTTTTATAAATAAACGATGTAAACGGACCTTGAATTTAAATATATGTTTCATGAAAATAGAAAAGGGAATAATCTTGGTAGATCGACAAACATTTCCTTAACTACTTCCCATTCACAGTCCCATTTTTGAGGCTAGTAGACAGCATGTGTCAGTAAACATGGGTTGCCCCCTTGTGGGCGATCTATGGTACTAACTCAAAGACCACAAAAAAAAAAAAGTGATATGCACATGAACGACACGCTGCCTTCCTTATCAAAGCCTCCCATTTGTGAGTTAATACGAACAACGGCATGCTAACCCTCCTTGAAATACAACTCCAACTGTAGAGACATCGTCTGAACATGTACAGCATCCGAGCAGCACCAGGGCCAACATACCGTAGTTGGCTCCGTAGTTGTAGGCCTGCTGTCCGGGCTGGTTCATGGGGGGGCCTGCCATAGAGTTGTCCATCCCCCCAGGGGCGGTGACGTTAGGGGGGGGGCTGAAGCCGGCCGCTGGACCCTGGCCCTGCTGTTGCTGCTGCTGTTGCTGTTGCTGCTGTTGCTGCTGCTGCTGTTGGTGCTGCATGAGCATCATCATCCTCTGCCTCTGCTGCATCAGCTCTCGGTTGCGCTGCGCCATCATCTGGGCGTTGAGGAAGCTGGGCTGGGGGGGGAAGGGCGGGGAGATGTGGGTGTGAGTCGTCTGTGGGTACTGAACGTGTTCTCATTTGGCTTAATGCATCCATGGCTTTGTTAAAGCTAGAGTTTTAACAGTGACATGTTTTGCTGATGCAAAACATGGGCGTGACTACACTTAGGATAAATAATGTATACAAATCTCAACAGTTCATCAACAGTTAACTATCAGCGGGTGGAGACGCCGTACCTGGTTGCCCATTCCAGGCTGCATGCCAGGCTGCATGCCAGGCTGCATGCCAGGCTGCATGCCAGGCTGCATGCCAGGACGCATGGCAGGGTTCCCCACTGGAGAGTTCTCCATCTTCATAACCTGTCTGGTCTGGTTCAGGAACTACAAAAGGAGACACGACCAAGATGACAAAAAGACAAAGATTTAAAAGCAAATGAATGAACATGAAACGGGTCTCTAGGCTAGGAGAGAGGAGAACCGTGACACCCTGAAACAGAACCTCTATGTGGTTGCATAAGCACCTGTTGTCCTTGTAGCCTTTGCTGTAGCTGTAGCCTTAGGGGCTTGGTGGCGTTCATCATGCGCGGTGGTCTCATCATGTTGCCGCGGGGGATGCCCATACCAGCCATGCCTCCCATGGGGGGGAACCCCCCTGGCTGGGGGCCCATCTGGGGGTTCATCATGGGGCCGAAGCCCCCGGGAGCCTGGCCCGGCCCGGGGTTACCGCTGTAGCCGGACTGCATGGCCATGGAGGGAGGCCCCGGGGGGCCGGGGTAGCCCGGGCCGTACATGGCCTTCTGTTCCATGCCCACGGAGGAGTCCGGTCTAGGGAAGGACTCTGTGGGTGGTCCCTGGCCCTGGCCTGGACCATGGCCCTGTGGCTGTTGGCCCTCTGGACCAGGGGACTAGACAGAATGGAGGTGGTAAGTCTCTCACTTGTTCAGCGGATTAACTGTATTGGTCTTAGGCCAAGTCCACATTAATGAGGATACATTTGAAACAGCATATTTTTCTGTGTTTGTCCATTTCTACTGGCTAAAGCAGTCTGGGCATGCGCATGAGAGAAGGCATTAACGGAGATGGAGACAAAAAGAATGGACAGAAAGCTCTTGACACGAAAGCCGTGTGTTCCCATGTAGTCGGGGCGGTGTGGATATGACTGGCCTGACTCAACCCGTTTCAAACACAGACAGACGTTATCCAATCCCGAAGCGTATCCAACACGTTAGACCCGGGACCTCACCTGTCCCACGAGGGCGGGGATGCCGAGGGCCTTGTCGATCTCTGCCAGGGCGATGACGTCGGTGTTGTTGAGCAGCGAGTCCAGCTGGTCCAGCAGGGCCCTCTCGTCACTCTGGCCCTCTGTGGTGGAGGGGGGCACCAGCAGCTCATCCAGAGGGTTCCTGAACTGACCCCTGGGAAGAGGACACACAGGAGTGTTCAACCTCATCTATAGTCGCCGGGTGTAAACTGCGTGACCCGGCCACAAACCAAAAGTCAAATTTGCGAACTGCAGATCCACACCGACGTTACGGCCGTACGACTAGAAATGCCGTGGCCGTGCGCTTCACCAACAGCCTATCACGGCAACTATAAATGCAGCTTTAAATTAAGTAACATAAAGAAAAAGGAGTGCTTGATACATGTGGATGGTCAGTTCCTTTAGGCTGTTTTAGTACCTATACAATGTTTGGTAAACCACTTGTGCTGCTTGTAAGAGAGAAGGCAACTGAGAAAGATGGAAGACTTTCCACAAGAATTTGGATTTCAGGGGGAAATCTGCATCCTTTACTTGCCACAATCGATAGATTTGTGAGGGGTTTTGTCTGTTCTAAGAAAGTCAACTGCGGTGGGTATTTCTTCTTTGGTTAAATAAAAACATTAAACGAACCTATTCGTACTATAATCTGCTTTCTGAGGAACAATGCCAGGGTATTGTGTTTCAGTGTTTACCTGTTGCCTGGATTTCTTTCCATCCCCACCCCAGAATCTGACCAGGAGGGTGAGGGCGGCGGGGGTCCATGTCCACCATAGGGACTCATTCCCATACTGGCTTCATTAGAACCTAGAGCGAACAAAACAACCATGATGTGTAAATAACAATAACCCTTCACCTTGTGTTGACGGCCTATTTCACCGTGTAGTACAATGAATGGAACGCCATCGGCAAGCGATATAAACAACCAACTGAATCTTGGTGTGCAAAGTACACCTCTAGAAGGATGGTCGTAAAATATCGTCTTTCATTTCGAATCGGAGTGAAATTGCTGACCTCTATTAAAAGGCCACTTTATGACTGGAGGAGGGAGGGCCTGGGGTGCTGTACATACCACCTATGTCCATGAGCTGCTGCTGCAGCATGGAGCGGCTGTTGGAAGGCACGCTGTTGGAGCGGTTCATCATGGGCCCTCCTCCCATCATGCCCGAGCGGCCCATGGGGGGATTTCCCGGCCCGCCCACGGGGCTACCGGCAGACCTAGGGCCTCCCCAGTCCCCTGGCCCTCCCATGGGGAGCCGCTGCTGGGGCATTGCCATGCCTCTGCCCATGCCTCCTGAGGATAACACACACACAGTGTTAATAAATGCTCGCAGGTTGAGAGTTGAGGTAAAAAAGGAGTGTAATGGCACAACCAATAGTCTTCGTACTCCGTTTCCAAGCTACAAGTCATCATTGTACTTATAGCTGTACTCTCTGCGTTGAGAAGTCGTGTTCCCGCATTATATTTGGTTGAGAGCTGTGGCGTTGGGTGGATGTTGGTATGTAAGTATGCTTGTGTACCTGCATCTGTTTTCTTGTCTACGGTTGTGTTTTTGTGTGTTTTCTCAAGTACCCCCTTTGAAAACGAGATGGTCCATCTCAAAGGGTTATCCTTCAATACATGGACGAAACCATTTGCAATGTAATGTTTATATCAGTATCATGGGCGTGTTTGTGCTTACTTGCTGCCCCGCCCCGTGGCGGACAACTGCCCATGCCTCCCGGGAAGCCGTTGGCCATGGGACCGGCCCGGATGGGAGTCTCCATGATCTCCTGCTTGATCAGCGTGGGACACGGGACGTTCCTCCGTCCCGCGATCCCTCCGCCCATTCCTTCTACGCCCAGGGGTTTGGCATCAACAGACAGGGCCCTCTGATAGGCTGCCCGCTGGGCTGGCGCCATCGCGGCCTTCTCCCGCTCTGTTAACATAAGCATGGAGGTTACTCATCATCACCTCTTGCTTGGAATGCTGGCCATCACAGCATTACAAAAAAGCCTTGTTCTGCTATGAGGGGAGATTCCATTAAAGCAAACCCAAATGATTTACCATGTAGACTGTCGGGCATGTTGGCCTGCTTGCTGCCCATCTCTTTGCCGGCTCTGGAGTCTGGTTCCTGGTAGAAGGCGGAGCCGTTTCTGGTCGGCCCTAGGATGGTCTCCAGTGTCTCCAACTGGAAGATACGACAGACGGCAGCTCAGCAAAACATTTCTCCACAGCGGTCTGACACGAGTCAACCCCGCGTGCATCCCGAATACAACATGAAGGTCCATCGACAAAGGGTGTGTACCTCGTCCAGAGGCTCCGTCTTCACCTTGCTGTCCGTGGGCTGGGGGTTGGAGCTGGACACGCTGCTGCCCTGCGGCCCCCTCCCCTCCAGCTCCTCGGCCTTGGGCTTGGCGTCGCCGCCGCCGCCGTCCTTGGAGTCGTCCTTGTTGAGGAGGTAGTGGAGGAGGGCGTGGGTCTTCTCCTTCTTGGGGCTGTGCTGCTCCTGCTTGGTCTCTGGGCCTCGGTGGCCACCGCCCGCCGTCGGCCCCTCCGCGCCCCCGCCCTCCAGGCCGCTCTTCCCCGTGGCCTCGGCAGTGATGCGGGCCACCTCGTCGGGGGTGTTGCCGTTCTGCAGCAGCTTGTGGAGGATCTTGTGCTTCTCCTGCAGTGACTGGTTGCCGAAGTGGCCCGCCGCGCCGGACGAGGACACCGCCCCGAGACCCGGGTGACCGGCGGCGCCCGTGGAGGACGACACGCCCGTGGTGGGGCTGGTGACCCCATCCTTGTGATCGGGGGCGGAGCCCGGGCCGGAGTTCGGCGTGGGAATTGGTCGGCACAAGCTCGTCGGTGGGGGAGATCAGGAGCTGGAGGAGCTTCTTGTGGCCCTTGGCATCGGGGATCCGTCGGCCGGGCTCCGGCCCCGCCTCTCTGCCGGCCTGGCTGTCGGGCTTCTCGGGAGGGCCCTCAGAGACGGGGGTGTGCGGGTGCTGCTCGCTCCCGGCTCCCCCAAGCGAGCCGCCGGGACTCTTGGAGTCAGAGTGGGCCGGATGCCCCGCTTTACTGGGCCCTCCCTGCGCCAGGCTCTGATTGGTGGAGTGAACGCTGGGGGAGCTGTCAGGCTTGTGTTGAGCCGGGGAGGAGAGGGGGGATGGCATGGGGTTGCCCACCCCCTCGCTGATGGCCTGCAGGGCATTCAGGGAGCTGCTGGAGAAGGTGGTGCCTCCTCCTCCTCCTCCTCCTCCTCCTCCTCCTCCCCCACCTCCAGGACAGCCTGGGTGACTGGAGCTCATTGGGGAGGTCATACCTGAGAAGGAACAACAAACGACAGATGAGTTTGTCCGGTGACTGCATTGGAGAGGTCTTGCACCAGGTTTACCGATCTGATGAAATAAAAGATGTGAAACCGTACCTCCGGGGGAGAAGGGGCCCATCTTGGGGCTGCCTCGGACTCGGGGAGAGCCCATCACGTTGTGCTGAGGGCCGGCCATCCCTGGGCCTGCCTGGGTGGGGCTGGTCATACCGTAGCCACCTCCACCCACTGGCCCTGCTCCGTGGAAGTGGGCCATCTGCTGCTGCTGGTGTTGCTGTTGCTGCTGCTGGTGGTGGTGCGGGTGCTGCACCACCTGTTGCTGCGGGTGCTGCTGCGGATGCTGCTGCGGGTGCTGCTGCGGGTGCTGTTGCGGGTGCTGCTGCGGGTGCTGCTGCGGGTGCTGCTGCGGGTGCATGCCGTGGTGGCCCATCTGACCCATTTGATTAGCCGGGTTCACCTGGGAGTTCATTGGATGCATGGAGTTCATCTGACCCATGGTGTTAATCTGGTGCACTGAATTCATCTGGTTCATTTGACTCATCTGAGTCATCTGATTCATCTGATTCATTTGATGCATGCGGTTGGGGCCGGAGTATGCAGGCCCTCCTCCTCTCTGGGGCATGCTGCCCTGCTCCGCATTGCCGTAGCCCCGGTTGGGGCCCATCCCCATGCCTCCTCCTCCTCCTCCTACTCCTCCTCCTCCTCCTCCTCCTCCTCCTCCTGCTGCTGCTGCTGCAGCTCCACCGCCAGGAGCCATGTTCATCTGCTGGTTGGGGTGATTCAAAGGCATCCCTTGTGGCCGCATGCCCGGAACCTGGTTTCCACGGTAACCGTTTGGATCCCTGGGTGAGAAGAGGAAATGGGTTACACGTTAGACCTGTTGCGATCCAATACACCTTGCATGCGATTCGATTTTCCTTTGAAAGCCCATGATCTGAGAGGCAGCTGTTCTGTGGCACCTCTGCAGCAGATGTGTGGACAGGAAGGTGGGTGGCTCGCTGGAGTTGGGGTTCTGACACCGGTCACTGCGGGTCTGGGCCGTGACAGGGGTCCCGTCCGAGAGGGAGAAATGGTACAGGGGTGTCTCCGCATGACCGTGGAGGAATGCTGGAGGACAGAAGACAGAGACACAGTAAGCAAAACACGGAAATGTAGTTAAAACGTGGTGGTAGGGCTGTGGTCAACCAAATACAATCTTGGACAGCTGAAAATCGACCATCTCTACGACCAATCGATTGGTCGATGGGGAGAAAAAAATTATAGTAAGAAAAATCTCTAGATGAACTTAATTGGCCACAGTGCATTCTACAGTCTACTAGCCTAAATATCACGCAAGTGCTGTTCGGAGAAGGTCAGTGGGTTACAGACCCACTCTTGGACCGGGTCCGACTCGGTTACGGCAGAGCTTCAGTATAAAGCGGATCGCACACTGGACGAGCCACGGAGCGCCGCGCCGGGCAGCGTCGCGTAGTATATAGACAACACGCATCAGAAGATTCAATTTTAAGGTTATGATCTGTTTTTAATATAATGGGTCCCAATGGATGCCACAGTCATTCTCGCCAAGGTGCCAATTAGGATATGTTCACACTCAAGCCTATCGAGCGTTAAACACAAAAGTTGACGGAGAATCCCAGACAACATGAAAAATAAAACGATGATTTAGATGATATGCCTATATAGTTTTACACTTTACATAAGTTTTTGTCGTCCTTTTTAACCAAAATGCTGCCAGACCGACGACTTCTTTGGCATCAATTAGTTTGGAGCCGAATAAATGTTCAGTTAGTTATGCCTAGCAGTCTTCCTTATGGGCGAGTTTAAAGTTCTGCAAGTTCTAAAGTTCTCCGGGGTGTTTGGACCTCCTGTCTATCAAGTCTATCAAAGCATATGATTATTAAAACAGAAAGTATAGAGCCTTCAATATTATCGTTATTCATAATAATTAATGTTATTTCTAACACAATATAGCCTATCACAAAAAAATGTAAACACATCGGTCTGCATATGTCCCTCCCGCCCCTCAAAATAATGTATTTAAGAAGCGCTTGTCCGATCAATGAGAAGTGCATATCGACCAACCAATCGACCAACCGACCAGAACTTGATAGCCCTAGTGATCAAACTAATTTAGTAGGGGTGGCCTACATAATAACAAACCAGACCAGCACCCATCCTTTGAAGAGTGGTGCCGAGAATGTATACTTCACAATTATTCAACTTATTTTATTTGTAGGGTATTTTGTTTGTTTGTAACCCCTACATTTGGTAGGGGTTGTACTCGGGGTAGCCAATCAAATGTTTTGTACTACAGTAAATTAAACCCAACTATTCTTCTTTGCACAGGACATGTCAAGCATGGGGAAGGTCAATAGTTCTTTGGGTGTGCCCAAATAACACCAACAATAACCCATCTAGAGGTTCCATTGAGTAGAGATACATTTCAGGTTAGCCAGTTGTAGTGAGCCTGGAGGAGGCCGAGAGCAGCGTACCGTCGTGGTAGTGGCGTTTGTAGGACCAGGGCTGACCCTCGCTGCGGTACAGGAACATCTGCATGCAGCGTCTCACCAGGTCCTCCCAGCCCGGCCTCATGGTGGTGTGGAGGGAGCTCTGCTGCTCGATCTCAATCAGCTTGCCTGTGAACCCCAGGAGACGATCGTTATAAGTCTATCCGTTATATAAAGGAATAATGTGGCACTATACATGAACCCAGAGAGCCATGCTTTTGAAGAGGAGCAACGATGACATCTCAGCACAACCTAGTTTCCAAAAGCCAACGGAGTGCAAGTGCAAGATAGTGGTCGGAGTCTAAAGAAATTTTTGAAATGCCCGTAAAGTTGAATAAATAATGTATAACACAAGGCAGAAAAGTGTGTCTTTGATAATGTCTTTCCACCTATATGTGGGGTGGTTAGTATTTGAAAAACATTGAGCATGTTGTAGTTTTACGGTTGCTGTGGTTTTACAGAACAAACGTCACACACAGGCAGGAAAGGTCATGTCTTTCATTGCAGTATGCCTCGATTAGAGAAGCAGGGTTAACATCAGAGCAGCTTATTCAAATCTCCATGTGAATATGGTTTTCAGTCCTCTTGCAAGATGGCCGTGCGTGTGTGTGTGCGCGTGTGTACCAGTGTGTTCATGGCGGGTGCTGAACCTCTCCGTCCTCTCCACTGCAGAGATGCGGCGCACCACGCAGATCATGCAGGACTGCAGGTCTGCAGGGAACATATACAGAGTTAGAGTGGTGCGATGCAAAGTCCACATTTTTATCACATTCGAGATTAGGGAGGATGTTGGGTCAATAGAAGTTGATAGACGGAAGCCTACGCCACTGATGCATTCAATTGAGATAAAAAAAAAGACAATGGACCATACTGGACCATGGACCATAAAGACCCGCTCCCCCTAAAAATCATGTTTTGCTGTGGTTCATGTCTTTTAGAAGCTTAGCCGTGACCACAAAGATGTTTTTTTGTGCGCCACTCAAATCCATGTTCTGATTTTGTATTCTAGCAACACATATGCTCCTTTGCAGTACTGGGGTTTGGCGCTGTGGCCCCCACATTTCCCATCTGGGATCCATAGACTACTTGGGTGTTTCAGTGGCGTTATACCAGCACCAGGGCGTCTGGACCGCGGTCACCCACCTTCTCCCTCCTCCATCATGGCGCGAGGCTGCGTGAGGGCGAAGCACTGCATGGCCTCGTAGCGCTGCACCCCTGGGCCGTCCTCTGGGGCCCCCCGGCCCGGGGAGAACTTGGCCAGCATGCGACATTTGAAGGTGTGGCTCTTCTGCCGCGGAGCCTCGCCACCCCAGGGAGCGCCATTCGGGGCTGGGATGAAAGGAGGTGTTGGTTAAAAAACCCAGAAATGAGAGCGGTCGGATCGATACATGGGCATAAATAGAGTGGGATATGGCTAGTATTAAGTGATGGTTGTGTTTGGTGACCATTAGAGAGGTTTGTGTGCGTGCGAGGGGTGCGTGGATGAGTGTGTCTCACCACCAGTCTTCGGGAGGTTCTTGTGGAACTCCTCACGGTCATCCTCATGGAGGATATTGTACACGCTGGTGTTGATGAGCTCTTCCTGTTTGTACTGCAGGTACTGGGTGACGTTGTCAGACACAAACACGATGCTGCCCTCTCGGTTCACCACAAACAGGAAGCCGTCCAGAGCCTGGGAACAGCACAATGGGAGGAGCACCGTGAAGTCACAAAAAATGGTTCAGTTCAAAAGTACTGATACAGTCTGAAAAACATCATAAACCAGACCAGGAAGCTGAGAACCATGCATTGGTTCCTGGCATTAAAGTCATGCAGTGACATAATAAGTAACTTCTGAAATGTTGCAATAGCTAGCGTCGGATCCACAGAAAGCGTTTACTACGAGTTTTAGATGGGTCTTTAAGGGCGCGTTAACACCTATAGTTCGGTTGACTGATTAGGGGGGGGGGGTTGTTGCTGCTGTGTGGCAATGTTCATTTAGCGCAGTTAGCGTTGTCACTGGACTTTGTCAAGCGAACCAAACAGTGTAAACACGTCACGCTGTTGAACGGGCTGCTCGTCGACTGGACAGTAACGCTTCCTTGTTGCAGACAACAACAATCAGTGTTTTGTGAGTGACCACAAGCAATTGCTTTATAGTCATCCAACCCTATTTCAGAGTCACCTCCTGATTGCAAACCAAACTATCATGGGAAACGCTCCAGGGTTAGATTAGTTAGTTAGCACCCTAAGTTACTTAAATGAAAGAGCCTTTCAAATATGTTTTGAGGTCCTTTTGTATGAAGCACATCCGTGTAGACAACATGTTACTTCAAAAATCATACAAATCTTCCTCATTTATGCCGAGACCTCTAGCTTAATGGCCTGACCCAGAATTTAGGAGGGCGGAGCCAAGTCAGCTATATGATTGATAGTGCTACTAGCCAGCGGTGGTGATGGTGATGAGCTAGCGGTTACCTGAAGCAGCAGGGGTCCCAGGTGGTCCTTGTCGATGACCCCCTGGCCGGTGGAGGACACGTCTGCCTTTTGCACGTCGTCATCGCTACACGTGTTCTTCCCTGAGACAGAGGAGGAGAATGTGTCAGCATATTAGCGGTTTTTAGTAGCGGTAACAGATGAGTTTCTATGCTAGATCTTATAGGTGTGTGTGAGTGGTGCTCTTCCCGCTGTCTACCCCCAGGTGGCAGCACAAGCTCCCAACGCATTGCTAAAATACCTTTCTATTTTTAAAAGTCGCCATGTGTCTGAGCTTTTGTCAGAGGCCATTCTACAAAGCCTGCGTTGGGAGTTTCTGTTAACTTTGACAATGACTTTCTCAACACCATTTGAAAAAAACGGATTCTATCGTCTGTAGCATCACAGAACTGGTATGTGAGATATGGAGGACAGTTGGGGCATATAGGGTAGCACTATAAAGAAATGGCATTAATTAAAGAAGTACCTGAGTAAAACCAAAAGATGTGCAAAAAAAAAGAAAAGAGCAGAGAGGCGTGTTAAGCAGCAAGCGGGGAGGAAAAAGAGGAGAAGAAGAAGAGAGGCCCTCCATCATTCCTGTCCCGTAACTATGGCAACCTGGCTGCACAATGCTGGGAGCACCAGTAGCCAGCTGTGACCCTCTGGGCAGATTCCAATTTGATAGCGCTCTGCCTCCCTCCTTCCCCACTTAACCTCACAAGCTGCATGTAAGCAGAGCTAAAATATAAAATAGGTGGAGCAAAACCCCAAGGTGGCTCCTATTGTCAGTTCAGAACTAGAACACGAAAGCTGTAGCTTTGTGTATGCGTGTGTGTGTTTTTGTACAATGTCTAGAATGGATTGTGAAGCAGCCCGTGTCATTAGGCTCCTGGAGAAAGGGGGCAGGCTTTGGCAGTTACAGATTCAAACTGTCACACTGATGGCCATCAGCCACCACTGCCACCACCACCAGGGATAGGGCTCAATTACTGGTGTTCGTTTACCCCCCCCCCCCCCATCCCCACCCCAGCCCGCAACAAAAACAGCCCGAGTGGCTGTCTGAATCAGCCTGGCCCTGAACCTAGCGGGAGCGCTTCATCACCAGGATTACACTGTCCGGCTTAAGAGCGTGGTGGATCAAGGTAGCTCTTTGACAGATTATTATTCAATATTTCCCCCAACACACAAAGAGGTGTGGCCAGAGAAGAAGATATAGATGCAACGTCTTCAGTGTTGGGTTTCAACCGCGTGACTGAGTGAGTGGGTTGCATGAAGCCCGGTAGGGGTGTCATGGCGGCTGCAGCAGCGGTGGGGGTACCTTGTTCTTTGATCTGCCTGATCTGCCTCACGGTCTCTTTGAGGATGGCACACTTGTCCGGCTTCACGTTGAAGCTGTCAATGTTGGAGAGGTTGGCGGAGATGAGCTCGGCCAGCTCCTCTATGTACTTGCTCTCCTGCTCCCTGCGACGCTTGTCACACCTGCCAGAGGAGGAGGGGGAGGGGTTACATGTGTTGCCGTGACGACGTCAACGCCGCACATCCACGGGGAGGGGGTGTGGGCGCGTGCGCACGCACGCATGTGTGCCTGTCACGCACACACACACACACACACACACACACACACACACACACACACACACACACACACACACACACACACACACACACACACACACACACACACACACACACACACACACACACACACACACACACACACACACACACACACACACACACACACACACCCAAGGCCAGGTGTGTCGCAGGTCGACAGTTTCCTCTTCCGGTCCGAGCACAGCGGCTCCATGGCGTTCTCACCTACTCCGCTCATCCTCACCGCATATCAGCTCCTGCAGGGAAACACACGCGTGTCCGCACGCTTACATCAAAACATGCACTCCAAATACGTGGCTTGATACAAGGCTTGAAGTGCGTCAACATGGTTTTGTCATCATCCCATCACACATTGCGGCGTCCAAACGACAGGAGAGCAAAGGGTGTGTTTGTTTAATTGTGCGTGTTTGCACGTATCAGGGAAGGGCAGCGTGCTTACGGAGCAGGCGCCTAGTGTCTTGGTGCGCTCCAGTCAGGTATAGTAACACATTGTCCCAACAGAGCAGTGAATCAAGCACTCGTCAAGCAATCGAGCGCTTGTACGGCTGTACGAATATTGAAGAACTAGTGTTACTTCCCACCCCATCATCAACCTGAAATACACCCACATTTATTTAGACTTCTTCCCCCCTTCCCCCCCTTCCCCCCCCCCCCCCCCCCCCCACCCCCACCCACCCCCACTGAAAACAACAAAACAAGCTTGGAGTCTGCCTGGCTGCACGTTAGGCAAAACAAAGCCATAAAAGCAGCAATAAGGCGGGATATTTCTCAGGGTAAAGTAGGCAGCGGACTCCCACAGATTTACGAGGGCAGACCGTCCAGGGGAGGCACAGTGCCCCTGGTTGTGGCCCAGTGGCGGTGGTCGACAGGAGTGAAATCTCATCTGTTCCACCGCCAGGATCACTTGATGATGATGTAGTGATTCTGTGCCTCGGGGGAGATGGGTCATCCTGTGTTCAGCTGGCGTGGCCGCCAGAGTCGCTCCCGCCTGCCGGATGATAGCACTCCGCAGGAGCGACGCAACACACACACACACACACACACACACACACACACACACACACACACGGTTGGAGCGCTCACATGCTCAGGCATGTAGCGGTACATACAGTGTGTGAGGGAAACCAGTGTATTCTCTGCCTCTCTCATGCTTTCACTCTCCTTCGATCTTCCTAGCTCTCTTTGGCGCTGTCTTTTCTCCCCTCTCTTGCTCATCTTCTCTCTCTAAAGCAGAGGATCTCCACCAACATGTCCCACAGTCTGGCTGCCTGGACTGTGCATGATGACGGGGAATGAATATGAACACACAGAAACACAGCTCATGGAGGCTAGAACTAACTCAGTGAGGGCAGGATGTGTTTATCGGAGTGCTGCTCCTCAGAATGCCGTCTCTTCCACATTCTCCTTGCGATGCTGTAATGGTTCTCTGCTTTAATAAGTTCTGAAGGCAGCTCTCTTGAGTACAGCACGGCCCTCCACTACAAACACATACACAGAGACAGGCTGATCCCCATACCCTATCCACCTCGGACTCACTTTTGCCCTTCCTGGCCGGTGTTGACAACAGGCAGATTGTACTTGTACTAAAAACGTAATTTCTGATAAAGTCTGGAGCATTTCAGATAGTTTTTAAATGAATAGAACACCGCTGAACGAGAATGACAAACAGGTACACGTTAAGATTTCATTTGACTGGGAATATGCAAATATATAGACGATTTTCTTCGTTGTAGAACAAAGTGTCTATCGGAACCCCTAATGGCCTCTGTTGATCATTTAACAGTAGTCACTAGGAAATTAGATGCAGGCATAAGCACGCACATAGAAAAGCAAAAGCTTCTGTTGTTGGACTATTGATCTAGCAGCTTATCTGGCCCGAAGTCAGCAACATGAATATGAAGCCTACTTGTCTCTCTTAAAGAGCCAGTGAACCCAAAAGCACCTTTTTTGGTTTTAAACGTGGTCAATTGTCTTATTTGATCGTCAACATAGTAATCTATGCCATTTTAATCACTATTACTGAAACAAGTCCCCAATTCAGAGAAAAAAGGGGTAAACTCCTATGTTTTTGCCATTCTGAGTGCCTTTTCCGAGGTACTCGGATGCCATGACCAAGGGGCACCGGCGGCACGGTTTGTGTGGACGTGCGGAGCTCTCTCTGGGCAGCAGTTGACTGCGGTGTCCGCGAGAAAGTTGAGGTTTTCAGACACTTGTATAACGCTACGGTGTGTGTGGATGGTGGAGCTCGGTCTGAGCAGCGATGTATTTAATGTTCGTGTCCGAGTGAGGGTTAGGCTTCCCGGACACCTATAGTATAACGCTACGGTGTGTGGCGCATTTCATATCCAACATCGCTTATTATAACGCTCATAACAGTTACACAATGACTACTAAAAAAGTATCATAAAGTTGGTGTGGGTCGTAACCATGGGGATAACACCCCCCCCTCTTTCCTAAAACTCTCAGCCCAGAAGGCTTCTTTATTTTTTATTTATTTTTTTACAGTGTTCGAATTCCATCTGAAACAGTGGGTTTACTGGCTTTTTAACAGGGGTATTTTGTTTAACTGCTTTTGTTTGGAACTACACCATTAGGAATTATTTAAAATATATATATATATGTTATCTGTAGACTTTGAACAGGGCTCCTGTTGTAAACAGTGGTCATTTGAATAATGGTCATAACACACATGTGTGCGTGTTTAACAAGGTACTGTCTTCTGTCTCTCCTTCCCTTCCTGGTCAGAGCAGTGCTAAGCTGTTGCAGAGACCCTGCCCTCTGTGCCCTCCTCTGGGCTTGCTGCCCTTGGAGTGACCCCCCCCCCCCCCCCCCCCCCCCCCAGGGTCCGTCCACACACACACACACACACACACACACACACACACACACACACACACACACTTGCTGTGCCTCTGTGTGCGCGTGTTCAAGTGTGCCTACCATGCCGGTGTATATAGTAAATAGTTCCAAAAAAAGAATATCTTCAAACCAGATTTCTACAGGCATGGTCTTTCAAACTCTCTCCATTTCAGTCTCTCTCTCCATCTGTGTTTCTGCCTCTCTCCCTCTGTGCGTTTCTGTCTCTCACTCCCTCTGTGTTTGTCTGTCTCTCACTCCCTCTGTTTTTCTGTATCTCTCACTCTCTCCCCCTCTGTCTCTCTCTCCCACCGTCCCTCTCTCCCTGAAATAAATGGCTGGGTAATGAGATCGCCTCAGAGAGGAGAAGTGCAAAGCATTATTCAAGTTCAGCAGCAGTACTGCAGGCTGGGACGTGCTGCCCAGGACAACCTATTAGGCCTACTGCTACTATAAACAACAAATGCATCTGAAGAACAACTAGGTTTACCCCTCACTGGAACAGGGCAATTGTAATACACTGGCAGACCGTACCTGTACATTTTCTGAGTTTAGATCAATCTTAATTACCACTACCGTTAACGCAGCTCTAAAAAGTTAAACATACGGTAGAGGAGACTTTTGAACCTGGGAGATTCTCCGACTAGACCAACTCATTTGGAGTCGATGCGTGAGAGAAACAGATCGAGCGGCCGACCAATGATGAGTCATAACAAGCCAGGCATTATGCAAATGATCCCGATTCAGCCACTTCACAGAGAGCAAGATACCCCGGAGCCAGCTGTAGAACGTCAGGTACACCCAGAGCAGCTGTGGTCGTGAAGTGGTGACATCGCAACACACTGAACTGGTTGAAACGGACCATAGAGGAGCAGAGCGGTGATGCACGCTCCCCTTTGCCAATCCCAAGCTCCAGCCATTCAGTTTGGTATCGGTGAACCTCAAGGTCTCAGCACATCCTGAGAGCACAGAGGCCGCACACGGTTCATCTTTCAAATGATTTTGCAATCACTTGCAATCTACAAAAAGTATACAAACAAAACCAAAAGGATGGATGAAGAATTTCTACACTTGAAAGTCTCACTTTTATACACACAGGCCCAAAAACACAATTGTTTTTCATTCATAACCTTTTTGGATTTCTATGTATATACATCAATATATATACAAGGACCAGTAGTTCCTTGTAAGTAAAAAAAAACTAAGCTAAAAAACATACTAAATCTGTCTGACAGTTCCATCAACATGTACTTTCAAGTATTTCTGCTGTCGGCTTACATTTATGGGAAGAAAACTGATTTGAAAACGGCACAGGAAGCCACAGCAGATAGCATCCTGTTTGCGTCCTCCAGTCCCACCGCGTCATCACTTCCCCTTCCTGGAACATGGGCTCTGCACACGCACCCCCCCCCCCCGCTCAACCTGATGTACATGTTCTTATTGAGGCTGGGGCCTTCCCCCTCTCCCCCTGGCTCCTCCCTCACTCATGTGGGTCATTCTCGGCTAAGAGCTAGCATGTCTGGCTGCTCTGGAGGACAGGGGTTCCCAAGTCGCTTGGTCTAGTGGAGGCAATGACGCTTGGAGGGAAGGAAGGCAGAGCCTTCACCCAAAAGGCCAAAGACACCTTCTGACAGTGCAGAGGTAACTGCAATTTGCATTAGTTTCTATGCCAACGCTTGTGGTTAGCAGGGAGATGTTCAGCATTCTTTTCGGACGTCACAGTGCACATGTCTTGCCAACCATTGTGTGAAAAAGCAGTAGCAGCTCTTCAAGAGGAACAGGTGACATATCATATCCGGGATGAGAGTACTGAATGTCAACTTTGCTTTTTTTCTATATCTCCGTAGAACTCACCGTTCAGGAAACAATTGAATCCAGCTTCTGTAGAAGTTCTAGTATTTATTTTTGCTGCTTAAGCTATTGTACAGTTGTGCAACCATGCAGCAAAATAAGTGCCTTTCCTTCCCTTTCACACCAGGTCAATGATCTCGGGCCATCAAGTTCACAGGGTCATTTTTCAACTAAAACTTCCATTAAAACTGTGGATACATTTGCCGTGATAATCATTTGACGTGATCATGCTGCAGCTCAAAGCAACAGCTTGACTTGCAAGGGGTAAAAATAAATAAATAAATAAATAAGAACTATTAAGGGCCAGTATAACAGCAATTACAGCATTGTTGAAACAGATATCCTTTTGTGTTTCCATACTAGTCAACAGTCAAATCTATTTATTGCTGTGTCCTAAACACTAGCTCATTATAAGCTGGGTTGAATTCCCCCCCCCCCCCCCCCCCCCCCCCCCCCCCCCCACCCCCCCCCCCCCCACCCCACCACATGTGTCATAAAAACCGATTTTCAGCGTTCATCTTCCACTGGTGAAAAACAATAATTACTCCCCCTCCCACTTATGAAAATTCTATTTTTACTTGGACATGAAAAGGCAGATCAAGAGGACATATATATATATTGAGAAATAAATAAGCCACAAAAAGAGCAACAGGCAAAGATACCGCCCAGCCACACATATGGTACCCAACACTTTCTGTGTGTGTGTGTTATGGAGAGAGAAAGAATGGTCACATCACACTGCCATGCTACTGACAAGCTAATGCTAAATGCAACAGCCGAATAATGGCAGAGATGGAAGGATTGTGGAGCCATGGACATTTACAATTTCGAACAAATGGGAGTCAGATTTGACTGCACATAATTTGAATGTACCTGAAGATACACAGGAGACATGTCACTTTGACAAACTAATGGACACACGTAGTAGTTATACGTAGTAGTAAGGTGGGGGGCGTGGAGGTAAGGAACTGGGGAAGAGCAGCGAGGGGGAGCTCAGTAGGGGAGCCCTTCAGTGGGACAAAAACAGTGAGGACCAGAATAGTGTGGGAGACCATTCCTGCATGAACGTAAAGCCTGCAATGCGAGCTCCCGGAGACGTGGATGGACAGGCACCACAACAAACACCGGCCTACCTCCAAACAGAGAGCACTCACACCCACAGGGAAATTAACACTGAGAAAATGGCCCACCGTTGATAATTGCTCTTTGAAATTTAAATAAAGCTATGAAATAATGAATAGGATGGATGCAAGACACATGTACTAACTACTTTGGAGGCCTTGAGGTCATTACACCCCATTGAAGTCACACACACACACACACACACACACACACACACACACACACACACACACACACACACACACACACACACACACACACACACACACACACACACACACACACACACACACACACACACACACACACACACACACACGGCGTCTACTGAAGTTCTGGACATCAAGTGCAATGAGGAAACAAGAGGATAAAATGACTTCCTGTTTTGCTTCAAAGAGCTGCCCCACCCCCTCCTCCTCCACCTCCTGAGTGTGACCGGTGCACTTTGAGCCACGGCCCGGTGGCGTGGCTAAAACAAGCTCTCACGCCAGCCCAGTCGGTCAACACAGTTTTCAGCTCAACAACTCACATCCTGTGCGTTGGGATGTGTGAGAGCCAAGGTTTGAAGAAACGGACAGCTAACATTAACACACACCATGCTTGTTGGTGACTGTTCCTTACTCGCAGCGTCACACACACACACACACACACACACACACACACACACACACACACACACACACACACACACACACACACACACACACACACACACACACACACACACACACACACACACACACACACACACACACACACACACACACACACACACACACACACACACAGGAGGGGGGTAGTTAATGGGTGAGACAGAGAATGCATACACATAATGGGACTGGATGAGCAGGGTGGTGGTTGTGGAGAGGGGGGGATGAGGTGGTGGTGGTGAGGACATGTGCCAGGCATGTGTGTGCATGTCAGGACTTGGAATAAAAGTTTTAAAAAGTGCGGAGCGATGTTCAAGATGGCCTCTGTTATTTGGGCTGCTGCTAAAGTGTGCTGGAAGCTCTGAAAACGCTGTCACACAAACACAGTCCGTCTGCTTCCTGTCCACACTGAGGTTTGGGTTTGGCTCTTTGAATAATTCTTTGCTCCTTTCCGCGTCGGGATCCCTCCGAAGAACCACTGATTGCTGAAGTGATCTGCTCAACATTTGACTGGGCTAAGCAAGATTATTTTTGGTAAATGTAAAAAGAGTTTAGTCTCGGGACATTTGAAGAATAGGCGAGGTACACACCTGAACACAATTAAGTCCAATAAAAAGGTACAACGAGGCCTATAAAACAAATAAATGCTAACGAGACACAACTGAACAGTGACGCTGAGTCAATTATTTATCAAGTCAGTGTCCACTTAAGCCGAACCAAATCCCTTTATGTTGGGGTCTGTTCCAACTTTCAGTCTACATGCACCTATGCTAGCTGCATCACAGGTTCAGGTAGAATAATGGATGGCTTGTTTCAGGGGTTAGTGTAGTGGACCACTGAAGACATCCAGACCAGACAGACCAAGATCTGGTCAAATTACAGTTTGATGGCAGCTCATCAAATACTAAAACAAGAGCAAATACATTGCAAAATAACGTAAAACTTTAAAAATGTATATCGATTTGTATTGCAATTAAATTTATGTATGAACTTTATGATCAAAGACTTTGATTAGAAGGTATAACACTGCCACTTATTTTGACTGAAGAAGACGTGGTGAAACACATTCTCTTTCACCCCTTACTAAGGGGTGAAAGAGAACGAAGGAAGAAAATTAAGTTCAAACCAAAGGAAAGCTCCCGCGACCATCCCCCTTCAGCAAACCCTTCACCCTTTCCCACAACAAAAACACAAAAACACACGACACAACACGCACACGGCTCAAATGGCTTGCGTGCATCTGCCCGTTTTTCTCACCCAAACTGCAGTGTGCAGAAAAACCCCAGGAAAATAAATGAAGGTGCAGACAAAGAGATGGCAGATTCCACGATGGGGGGAGGGGGTTTGTGGGGGTGCGTCTTTTGCATCTCCCAATACCATTCATCATCAATATAGACAAAGAGCAGAAAGAAGCAGGACAGAGCCCGTGTGGACAAACAATACAGACTCCCCACCCACCTACCACACACACACAGTAAGTCCATTGCGATATCCCTTCTAAACATCATCGTTCTGACAATAATCTTGATTTGTTGGGTCTACATATAGGTACGCAAGGAGCATAGTGAAACCCTATTGTTTCCCCCCCACCCTCTGTATTCTGCTATCAGAGGCGGTGGTCACACCAAGGCTAATATTATGGAAATGAGTTCATTAATCAATGGCTAAAACTGGCTTTTATCTGGCAAGCCAGAGCACCAATCTCTGCTTAGCCTCCGTGCTGCTGGGTCAGATAACACACACACACACACACACACACACACACACACACACACACACACACACACACACACACACACACACACACACACACACACACACACACACACACACACACACACACACACACACACACACACACACACACACACACACACACAATTCCTCTTGGATGATTTAATGTGGAGGGATAAACATGAAGATACACCTTTACACGTCAACTGGCTTGGCTTAAGAATGGGCTGTTTTACAAAAATCTGAATGGTTGTTAGCACCGCTGTACCTGTGACAGAAGAAAATCTATGCATTTAGACTGCAGCACTACTGCCGCTTTCCTCTCCTTCTCGATCCCTCCCCCTCATCGAGTCTCCCTCCCTCCGTCTGTTCCACACACCCCCTCCCCTCTCTTCCCTCCCGTTCCCCTGCTCTGCGATCCCTCCGCCTGGGCTGGCTTGGTGGGGTAAACACAGGAAGAGAGCAGGCTCTGTTCCAACAGGCCTGAGCTGAGGCTGGGCGTTCCTGCCCAGCTCCTGCACTGGGGTCAAAAGTTTACCGTGGTTTTCATTTCACCTTTCCTTAGCCAATCGGCGCGGAGCGCAGCGCACCGCAGCACCTGAACTTTGACCCCTGGGCAAAGAATTCCTCTCAAAAGAGGTTCTGATGCTGCCTCCCATCTCCTTGTCTCTCTTCTCCCAACTCTGCTTCTTTTTCAGGTTGTTTGTTGACAGAACCTGGGTTAAGAGCTCTGAAAGAAGGCATAGCGCACTAACGGTTTCCTGGGATTGAAACATAGATTAACAATAACTTTGATAGGAAAATAAAACAAACAGCAGTAACATCTCTAAATCACTTGCACTAAGTAGTCATTATAACTCAAGTGTTTTCTGTAACAAAAAATAACGATAGAAGAATACCTATTTTTCTCCCTTCTTTCTCACACATGGGGACCAGGCTAACACTATTAAAAGTGTGTTTAAATGACTTATGAGGACACGCTGGCTACAGGGGTCACCACCAAGTGTTGAACTGACACAGAGAAAGCAAAGTGCGAGCGCGCGTGCGCGCGAGAGCGAGAGCGAGAGGCAACAGACATTGAAGGAATATTAGAGTCTAATCAAAATAGAAAACAAACACACACACAGACACAAGCCTCCACAACCCCATGTCTGGTCTTGCCTTAGCGGCACTGTGTTCTGCTCCATCTGCTTGGTGTTTAAGCCTGCAAAGCTAATCAGGCTCTCTCTCCTATAGCAAGGCACTGAGCAACAGGATAATAGGTGGTGATAGTAGTGATTGTCCTCTATGCACTCCATGCTGGAGCCCTCAGTAGTAGTCGGCACGTTCCAGGATATGTTGATGTGAATTTTGTGCTGGCTCAGGGAGTGCCAACACCAAAGTCGTTGCACTTGTTTAATGCAAACACCCTCGGCAGCTACATTTCAAACTTAGTTGTAAGTTCTGACACAAAGCATTTTCTGTGCTACAAAATGTTACGCATTCATTGGCTGAATTCATTGTGACAGGTATTTGGGCTATTCTTAACTGACACAAGGAGTAGATTTAGTTTGTTCCATGTATTCAGACTATTACGGTTTTATGACATTTTAGGTCAGACTGCAATCAACTGGTACATTTTTGGCAGTGCACACTTCAACGCGGGTCTCCTATAGACAAGCCACGCTTTAACCATAGGGCATCATTACAAACATGCTATACCTTCTCCAGTAGACAGGTACAACATCCTATGGCAAAGAAAATGATATAGAGGCCACGCATTGCTTATTAAACAAGTGTTATCCTGCTTAAGGTAAATTAGCCTGTAGTCAAACAGAACAACCGTGTTCAGTTTGACTATGATAGTAGAGAGAACGCAGTGCACCAAGAAGAGCGTTACAAGAGTGTAACACAACACAGCAGATACGTGAAAAACATTTCAGTTCTGCTATTCAGGCGAAAAAAAGAAAGACAACTCCCTCCTTTCCCTGCTACGAACATGGTGACCGATGCGTTGCTTTAACTACACACTGCATGAACAATAGCCACATCACAGTAAAGAGTAAATAAAATGCTATAACGGTGACAGAACCGTTTTCCACTTAATCCAGAAGGGGGGGGGGGATAACATCCAACCCCAATTAGCAACAGAAAGTGTTGGGAGGGACCATCTAAATGGGATGGGTGAACCGTTCCTGGCCAGCGTTGACATGAAGCCGTTAAGCAGGTGTTGAGCAGGGCTAGGGCCTATCACGTTGAAGTGGAACTCTGTCATTCAAGACTTTGACTTTCCTCTGGACTACAGGGCTGGAGGCTAAAGAAGAGGGCAGGAAAAGGGTGGGCACTTGATTTGGAGGAAGGAGAGGAAAGGCAGAATGAAAGTAAGGTGTCCACGGAGGAGTTGAGAACTTCATCCACTAATTAATCTCTCTCTCTCTCTCTCTCTCTCTCTCTCTCTCTCTCTCTCTCTCTCTCTCTCTCTCTCTCTCTCTCTCTCTCTCTCTCTCTCTCTCTCTCTCTCTCTCTCTCTCTCTCTCTCTCTCTCTCTCTCTCTCTCTCTCTCTCTCTCTCTCTCTCTCTCTCTCTCTCTCTCTCTCTCTCTCTCTCTCTCTCTCTCTCTCTCTCTCTCTCTCTCTCTCTCTCTCTCTCTCTCTCTCTCTCTCTCTCTCTCTCTCTCTCTCTCTCTCTCTCTCTCTCTCTCGACAGAGAGCCAGAGAGAAACACACACAGCGTGACGACAGACAGACAGAAAGAGAGAAATAGCAACAGAGAGAAGGAGAAACAGAAATAGAAAGCGAGAAAGAACATGGCGGGAGAGAAAGAGTGAGTGGGAAAGAGAGAGCATCTGGTAGCATTTATCCACAAACTGAACTTTTTTCCACCCCAAGTCTCCACCCCTAAAGAGACTTAAGAACGGTGGCCCTAAACAAAACAACAAACTTCGACTAGCGTTTTACTACGGTAAAATTTAAAACTAGGACTTGGTCACTCTCCCACTATGATTGGTTCAGGTGAAGCCTTTTTACGAGCATTCTTCAGCTGAGGGAGAGAAAGTTAAAGAGCTGGGGTGGGGGGGGGGGGGTGGGGAAGAGTTAAAGAGGAAGGGTAGAGAAAGGGGGGGCAAAGCTCTTGGCACCCCCTTCCCTAATAAACTTTTTCTTTCGTCCAATCAGCTGTGCCTACAGCGAGTGAACTGTTCCAAAGACTTGCTGGTTATAAACTTGAATTGGGTGCAATGATTGCTTCAGGCTGCCAGTTTGGCTTTTTAAAAAGTGTGCGTGGCTCACATTTGGCTCAACTAGCCTAGCATTTGGCCTTTACCTCAGAGTTGAAGGAGAGGGGGCAGAGAGAGAGGGGTTGTTGAATGAATGAGATGCAACTGAGATAGGAGCTGGACTGCAATCTTGAACTGGTCACCATGGGCCCGTTTGCCTAGCTTCCTTCACAAGAAGAAAAAGGGGAAAAAAAGTTTTTGCAACTCTGCTCATCGTGTAATGTTTACTTGTCTGGGCAACGTTGCTTTGAATATTTCAGAAGGTGGAAACACAACAATCCGGTTTAAGAGCCATTTTTATTTAGCTGTGGAAGGTTTAAGGGAAACAACGTGTTCAACTTAAAAACACACAGGTCAAAATGGTGTGTGAAAGAATAAAAACTACATAATTAATTAGGGGAGGGGGCAGATTCTATTATATCCTGGCTTTGTGTAAAAAGAAAAAAAATCAAGATTTGAAAACAGCCCTTTCGTGTGTAAGAATACAACAATAAATCCACAATTTTTTTTACCACCAACACTCTAACTTGGTAGGAGCTCAGAAACACAGAGCCAAGTATGGAACAGCCAAGAGGTAGCCCCCTTGCTTGTTTGGCTGTGCTCTAACAACCACCTCCCCCTCCTGTTGCCTAACAGAAAGGTACCATGGAGTCAAATTTCAATTAGGGAAACAATCGGCTTTAACTTTCAGGTCGCTGTGTCCGTGCCTCCTGCAGCCTGGAGCTGGTGTGATTGGTTCAAGCGCATGCCTTGCGGGTGATTGGACGTTAACTTAAAGCTAAAGTCGCGAGCTGCTACCGCCTTCTCTTGTGCTCAGTCTGACAACACACTGAAGAAATGTAACCAATTCAGACAACAGCGCTGCAAATATGTCGCTTCATAAAAGACAAGACAGGAACGCGGACAGGTATTTCAAAAACACGTGACACAATGCTGCCACTTAAAACATCGTCACATTTTCGGTGGTTGAGTATTTGAATAAAAGCACAGTGTCTCACAACAGTGTTCTTTTGTGATCCACTCGAGAGAAGAAAAAAAAATCACCATGCTTCATCCTAATCACTACTGAGTTGGACAACAGTCTCAACGATAAACGTGCACAGTAGACTCAAAAGGCCTAGAGCCCCTCTGATCTTCTCACAATTTGGTATGCTGAAAGAGTTTCTCCTCTTAAGTCCCACGAGAAAATGTGATAAGTTAATGAATTATTGAGAGCACATAGGGACAGGCAGACAAAGAGTGAAAGCTATGCATCCAAGTCACTTCTTCACCCCATCTGCCGTCAAAGAATTCCCCCAAAGATTGATTCATTGTTAATGCAGCCTGACGCGCTGTGTGAGGGAGAAAGAAAGAGAGATAAAGGGACAGGGGGCACCATTTGCCACAAATATGAGCTGAACGCGTTCATCGCACAGGTTCCCACAGTGGTCATCTCACCACCTACAAAAATACTGCTTCCGTGGGATTTACTAATGGCATTCCAACATATAGCCTACTCACAATAAAGACATCTTTGCCCAGTTGAGGAATGTGCGGTGCACGTAGAATCGCTCTCGCTTGACGCATCCTAACTTACCCAATAATACGGTTGACCGGAGGATCACAAAACCCAAGTTCATAAGAAACCTTCAAGGGATCATCTTTATCATCAGTCAGCGTGGACGATTGTGTCTACATGTTTCAGACATCACCACATTGGGATAACCAGTGGATTGGCAAGAATGCACCGGGGCAAAACGAGATTTAGGACACCTAGACATCAACATCGGTTTCTGCCACGACTAACCGCAGTCATTATGACTGCACACCAGCACGCTCCTACAGAATCCCCGTGCTGCTTGGAAAGGTGTAGTTGAGCAAACGCGACGTCTTCTTAACCATGAAAGCAGCAGGTCTATAGTATAACCCGTAGAGCAGTGCTACTAAATTACCTGACAAGCTTCATGTCTACTCTTAAACACGTCGATCTTAACAGTATCCCAGTCTCTCTCATAAGTAATAGTGCCGATATATATATATATATATATATAGAGAGAGAGAGAGAGAGAGAGAGAGAGAGAGAGAGAGAGAGAGAGAGAGAGAGAGAGAGAGAGAGAGAGAGAGAGAGAGAGAGAGAGAGAGAGATATTGGTAGCAAGCTGGTACCTTTAGATCTAATGTGTCATCATGTAACATTTTACGTTACAACAGGCACGTAACATGGTACACCTTAGGCACAACATCTAAACAAATACCAATGTCCAAAAAAATAATAATACTAGGCTATAGGTTCCCATGTTTTTATCAAAGACAATCACCCGCCCATGGCAAAGTAACGAAACGAACAATTTAGCCATAACGTTATACACATTGTATACTGAAAACTTGATCATCCGAATAACTACGTTTAGCCTATCGTGTCCTGCGAGAGTAATCCTCGACAAACCAAGAGTGCATTTGCAGCTAGAGTGTTACAAAGGTCACGCTGTAAAAGTAAAATAAGTTATTCGGCGATATAAACGAGCATATTTTCGATTGGTTACAAAGATTACCGTATTCTACCTGTTTACATACAAAGGAGTTCACACTAGTATCGACGTACATTCATCTCCAACGCTGAGTCCCACGTTGTGATGCTCTTATTATCTTTCGTAAACTTTGAAGCAGATTATAAAAACACTGCTACCGAAACAAAAAACTAAATACGGAGACAGGTAACCGGAATTAGAAGAAACCTCTTGTAAGAGTTGAGAACACAGCTAACACACCACAACAGATAGACTGTACGACTGCTCGTTGTATCACGGTAAAACCCAGACTGCTTGGCAAATGACTAACGTTACAAACTGCTTCGCTAAGGGGGTAAGAGTAAATCCTATAGCAGTAAAAATGCTTGGATTCTTGGTATAATAGAGACACCTTAATGGCTTAAATGAATAGAAACTCACCGGCCTCTGTGATTTCATTGAGTAGACCAGTCTCTTTTTCGCGTCTATGAACTCTCCGCCATCTTCAGCAGGACTGTTTGTTTAAATGGAAAACACTCCCAAAGCGCAAGAAGCCAGCTTGTGGAGAAGCGAGACGCCTTCTGGGTATCGTAGTTCCTCTTTCCCAGGCCCCATGTTAAAAGGAACGTCTCTTTCTGAGACTAAACTACACAAACAGAAATACCCGTAGGTGATAAGAGCAGCAGTCAAGGATATCATTGGTGGGAGGCGCGGGGGTTCTTAACGTATCAGTTTATTTATAGGCGCATCTCTTGTGTGACCATTAACATCACAAAAAAGTAAGAAACATAAAAAAGGATACTGCTAATTTGGGAGTGCTGGATTAACATTTTTCACGGAGGTAGTACATAATAGATATAGGCTATGCTATATGAACGACCTCGTAAGATATTTTGCTGTGGACTTAATTTGAAGGCTTGATTGCATATAAAAGCATGCTTTCCATGTTCTGCATAGTTGGCTAACTATACCAACTTACTCTTACGCATTTGCGTCACATAGGCCTAGTCAAAAGTTAAGTGACTTGATTATTTATTGCAGCAGAATCCATCAATTATGTCAGCTATTAAACATGCATGCGGTTTACTCCAACACAAGTGGGTCCATATGTGTATTCAAAGACACATTTTGTTTTGGGTGCAATGTTCAATATCTGAAACTAGGTGTGTATAAGGTATTTGCGCTGGCAAACTAATTGCAGGGTACGCCTATGGCCTCTGCATAACAGCTATGGAAGATGGAAGAAACAGTCTCCATGGTGATATGTAAGACACACTCGTGTAGAATGTCAACTGCTGGGGAGGGCCCAAGTCGGGAGGGGGATGGGAGGGGAGAGGACGAGTTGGGGCGGAGAGGAGGCAGTGTATATGTCTAGGTAATTAGCCCCTCACTTGCGCTTTCACATAATTCCATAAACAATCACCGTTTTAAGGTGTAGAAAAACAAAACTTTCTTTAAGCTTACCGTGAAAAAGTTATCCTTTTCCTTTTGGACTAAAAGTCTCAACAAAGTGAATAGACATGAGTGAAATTCATTGCATGCTCATTGTCATACAATTCCCAACATGTTGATTTGACTGTTTGAGTTTGCCATATTCATGTAGATTGGCAGATTATAGGGTATAATTATTTACATTAGTAGTCCATGACATGTCCTATTAATGGCGTACTTATAACTTACAAATAAGATACACGTTATTGTGTACGCTATGCTGTTTGCTAGATATTTTATGGGTTGTGGTCTATAGCTATTATCCTTCGACTCTACAACCACACACGGTGCCCTTTTTACTGCATGCGATTTGTATGATTTTGTGTGTGTGTGTGTGTGTGTGTGTATGAGAGAGAGAGAGAGAGAGAGAGAGAGAGAGAGAGAGAGAGAGAGAGAGAGAGAGAGAGAACAGGAGAGAGAAAGAGCCTCAATTACATTCCACAGAGACCTAAGCGGGGCCCATAGCCCTCTGTTTGTGCCCCTTCCCCCACAAAACACAGAAGACTGACCTCCCCCTCCCTGTCAGTGAGACACTTATCCCACCCCCATCCCCACTTAGCCTCTCCACGTTGAAAGGAGATAACAGTTTGAAAGGACAGGAGATAGCCCTATAATCATTAATGTATTCAGATGGGTTTACCTGAAAACAACTAACAGCATGCCTCCCATTGCTCCAAACAGTGCCCCTTCCCCCGCAAAACGACCAAGGCGACGCAAAACGACGCAACCACCAAGAGCAAACCGGGATAATTCAAACAAAATGGCTCAAGTTAGTGAACCTAAATACAGAAACAGGATCTGATGCTAGAACAAAACAGAAAGTTAGTTTCTTGGAAGGTATTAGGCTGGGTCAACGTATTTGTTACACATTTGTAATACATGGTGAAATAAAAATACGTTCCAAAAAGGTAAATAAATAGATCCCATGAAAACAACTATTTCGATGTGTATAGATTGAGACATTGGCATCGTTTACTAGTTTATTTGAGCCCATGCCTCTCGTGGTAGGCCTACTATTTGCTCTTGAGCTTCGGCTGACACGTTCGGTAATGAAAAAAAAAAGAACGTCGTTGAAAAGCAGGGATCACATGGCAAGCAGACCACATTTTATGGTAATCTGCAGGCAAAACGCAAATAAGCTCGACATTGCCATCTACAGCATGATTCGTGAGTTGATGTGGCGAGGTGGTCCGGTGTGTTGTCTCTCATGTTGCACACATTTCTGATGACCAAAGGGCAATACTGGTCAACTGTAGAATGTATACAAATTGCGTCATGTCTAACTGAGGCAAACTTTAAATACAAGAGCCGAATCGTTTTCTCGCCGTTCAATTTCAGAATTAGTCAAACTGGGTAGTCTTAACTATTACCTTACGATTAAGGGCAACGCTATGTAACCTACTTCAAGGTTGTACCCCTTATAAATGATATACCCAGGAACTTATAACGGCACCTGATTTTCAATACCAACGACACTGGAATAAAACCATCGAATATTTCTTTTGGCATACCGTTTTAAATGCGGTCCTTATAGAAAGCCTTAATTAATTCTAACCCCCTTGGCTTTAGCTCATCCCTGTTGAAGATCTTGTATCCACTGCACTACTACTATAATGGCACAAGGGGTCGCTTCTTTACTTCAGGCTACAAGCACAATTATAAGTAGGTCAATGTAAGGTTTCAAGATCGCTCACCCCACAGGAAAGTGAACCTAAAATAATCAATTAATACAACTTTTATTCAATTTATCTGTATTCATTAAATATTTGTTCACTTAATTCAAGACTACATTCCTGCAGTGTCTTTGTCTACTAAATATATGTAGATATAACAAAGACAACGTTAGACACGCATCAGACTCTACCTGTATTTAATGATGTTGTTGATAATGGGGTAAAAGGGAATGGGTACTAAACATTCTGTTTAGGCTACTTCAACCAAAAACCAAACATTAGATGAATATCCATCTTGCTACAGCTCTACAGCTACCAACTCCCAGATACATCTTATGACAATACAATGTAGGAAATAAGAGAGCAGAATTGGTAAGTTATTAATTCATGGAAAAAGATAAAGTCAGATAGATTGCGAAATGAGAAGATGAGAGGTTTAACTTATTGGCAATAACCTAAAATATTAACCTGGGATGTTAACTATTTAAGCTTCTTTCTAACTAAGTAAATACAGCCATTTGGAGCCTGCTTGCCCTGGGCCTGTATTTGTATAACAGGTTTTTTTCTTACTTCCTGTCAGGGACAGTTTAACATTTGGGTGTGATCTAGTGAGACAAAGGTTTCTATGAGCGTGTAGGCCTCAGGCCTGTCCATATGCACACATGCAATACTTCGCCTTGTAGAAGAAAAGATGTGTTACATAACATAACCAGTTCAATAATTATTAACAGCTGTGGGATGTGTTCTTGGCAGGAAATTAATTTGTGTGTTGGTTGTGTGCTTTTAATGCTTTTTTGACTCAGGCCCTGATCCTCTCGCTCCTCACAACGCTTCAGACTGCCAATGTGCTAAACAATAGCGAGGCAGCCAGGAAGTGCAGTGGCCAATCAGCTGCCACCTTACATTTCCCTCCGCAACAGTGGCCACTCCTGGCAGGCCTTTTATGAGTGCAGTAGATCAGACAGCTCTGAGAGCCGAGGCTGTGCTCTGAGCAGGGTGAGGGCTGACAAGGCTGTCCTCCATGTTTTAATAAGCATTGATATATCACACAGAGTTTGTAAGCCATGCATCCACAGAGGTAAGCATGATTTTCCTTATTTTACTACTCTATTGACGTGGCACCAGCCAGTCTCATGTATGAGATTTATGTCCCTGAGTCATGCAGGTTCATCTTGACATACAGGGGAGAGGGAGACTGTCTGCCTGGCACCTCACATACAGAGTGGAGCCCGGAAGGAGAACAGAGCACAGCAGTCATGAGACAAGATGACTTCCCGGACACCGAGGAGGAGATTTAATGGATGATGATTATTGACCTGAGGAATACAGTTTCCTCTGGGGGCTTGTGGATAGGATTGCGACGTGAGAAGCAAGAGATCCAGGCTGCCTGACCTGGCCTCTCAAAATGGCAGGCCTTGCTGAGGAGTTCTTCAGCAGCAGGAGGAGAGTGGGGAGCTGATATTTGGGGAGGGAAGCAGTGCTGCTATTAACATATGGTAAACTGACAACACAGCAAGAATTGGGCTGGAGCATAGATGTGTGGCTTCTTTGGGAAAATACTTTTTTTCCCTCCATGTTTTTCTGCACCACAGTTCTCACCGTCACATCCATTTTTGACAACCATAAGAAAACCATGAGACCCGCATTGGGAAGGCATACTCCTGGGAACTCTAGAGACTACTGAGCCCTAAAGTCAAAGGATGGTGCTTGTGTTCTAATCCAGTCTATTGATTCCGGGGTTATAGAGAAGTTGAATGGGCCCTATGGTGTGCTCGGTGGGAGTTCTGTGTGCAGTAGCCATTTGAGCAAGCTTCCCCTTTCTGTCCCTCATGCTTGAAGAATTCTGGGTAATGGTATGCGAGAGAATAGAGAATGATAATTTAGGATAGCCTTTCTCCCCCACAGTAGCAGGAAGACTAGCTGGAACCTTGGACTAGGTGTAGCTGCACACGTGACACGTTGAACGTGACATATCAACCAACTCGTCAAGAAAGTAAATGTTGTAATGAATCCCTGCTACATGTCTTATTTGTACATCCTGATTAGATCATTGCCTGTTGACATAGACGCTATCTTAGCCTAGATCAGGGGACTGCTGGCCTGGATATAACGGCTGCCATTGAATTTTGCCTCACCGCAGTCCGGCAACATCCTGCATTTATTTCAACCTGAAAATCTTTTCAGAGCCTGGGGCTTTTTGTGAATGGGGAGTTTTGGTAATGCCTCTAATCCTTTCATTCCCCGCCGGCATGAGGACTTACGTTGGCATACTTAGATCAACGTTCGTCTGTCACAGAGTCCTCATTATAGCTGGTCCTCATGGTTAAATTATTCAACGATGAACCAATCTGCCCCACGTTTCCTGGTGACCTCCATGCCCCTTGGTTTTCCTTCTGTCTGGTACACAGTTTAGCACATGGTTTAAATAAGTGTAATTGTTTACAGAAGAGGTAGCTACAGTTTGGACATTCACTTTGTGAGCTTTGTGGTTATGTCATAAATATTACTGCAAACCACAAATTATATAAAGTATAATGTTTGTATAAGTGACGTGCAGGCAAATGGGTACTCCTGACTCTAAATCCTGACATTGTGTGAATCAGTCTAAAATAATTATTACAGTATCACAGTGTTAGTATAACAGTGTCCAGAAATGCTCAGGGTATTTTTATATGGACAAAATGCCCTGGGAAGTAAATAGTGTCCAGAACTCCTCTTAACCAATTTTGGTAACAAAGAATTTGATTCACAGAATGACACTGAGAGTTTGTGTTACATGGTCATATCTAAGATGTTGTTTGATGTAGTAGAATAATCTCCGGTATATACATCTATCTCATGAGGGCATTTGGAAGGCAATGGGAAAGGATTGTTGGCAGCCGCCTGTGTGTTTTGGACTAGTAAAAGCCTGTGGCATTTTCTGTTCTGTCTCATTGTTAAGGCCGTCGCTGTTTTCCAGCAGGCTGGTCCTCTGGTAAGCTGTATGGGCTGCCTACAGCAGTCTACTGAAGCGCACGCATCTACTGCCTGTAGTGTGCACAGCAGGCAGAGAGAGAGAAAGAGATGGAGGGAAAGAGTGTGTCTTCAAAATGGACGCCTCACATACACACACACCCACCCACACTGTCTTAGAGCACAGCCAGGGAGGGAATCCGATCTGCACCGTGTCAAGGCTGTGGAACAGGATCCTCCATATTTGATAAAAGACACAGCAGCCACTGTGGTCCATATGGGTTGTAGGGCAGTGAGGGACTTGGATATTTCAGGGTGGTTTTAGCGTTTACTGAGGAGCAGCCCTCTCTGCATTGCAGCATTGTGGCTGAGGAGAGAGTGGGGAGCAGAGAGCCTGTGTGGCACACTGAGCCCGTCGCCCAATCAGGTACCTCCGTGTGGTGCTCAAACCAATCGGCAGCTTAGAGCTGAGGTTAAAGATTGACAATCGCAGCAGAGAGCAGCAAGGAGAGAAGGCCCCTCTGGGAAACCAGGACCTAACGTTTGCCTCATTCTTCAACGGCCTGAATAATCATAACTGCTAATAATACTGCTAGGAACAATAAGAGAGACTAATGACACAGGCTGAAGAATCTGTGTGTGAGTAAAGATTTAAAAGGTAGGCTGTTATTTCCTACATTTAACTATGGATGCTGATGTCACTTGTGGGTGTGGAGATCGAAATTGAATATGCCTATGATTCATTAAGTCTGTATTTGAATGGTTTTTCTTCCCTGGTGAAGGGGCTGTATTGACGTTGTTGTCATTTTGTCTTATTCTATTACCCTGGCGTTAATCACATGAGGATGTTGCTGAGGAAGATGTTTGGGCACATGCAGGACAGACAGGTCTTTAGGTGAAGAGGAGGCCGGAAAAACAGTTCCCTGCTCTCCCTGTTTGTCTCCGCAGAGCTAATCTTCCATACGCCTATCATTTTCTCTTCTCAGTGATGGAGGGATGAGAGGAGGAGGAGGAGGAGGGGAACGAAAGGCAGACAAACAAACAGAGCAAAGGCAGTGCAGTTTCGAATCCGCTGCGCTTTGTGTGTTTTTTTTTGCATGCATGACATTCTCACTCTGCACATTCAAACCTAGGGGATGAATGAAAGATCTAGCTTGACTCCCCTCTATTCCAAAGCCACACGTGGAAAGAGGAAGGAGCAGCGGGAGTCAGGGAAAAGGGCTTCAACAGTAACAGGATCAACACTAGGGTACCTGGAAACCTAGGCGATTCACATTGAGTTGATGCAGGGCAATATTTTTGTGGAGGGTTTCGCCTAACATTTCCTGGAACTGCACATCTGTCAGAGGCTGTCCGGGCTCTGAATGTGTAATAGAATATGAGATATGACCGCAGCTTGATCACATGGCTATGAAGAGTCTGTGATTCTCCTCAAATGGTCGTTGTCATGCTTATTTTGTTTTTTCCTTTAATCTGGCACACGGTGACATGGTGTATCAAATGCATCACCTGTTACATTGACAAGACAAATGTGTTTGTGGAACATGGTCGGAGATAGATGTGTATTTCCAAAACACTTATAAAAAGGTAATATGCATTTTATGACCAGCTCTCAATATGCTTTTGGTGATTGGATCTTAATGAGTGTTTCATAGAGGTCTTCATAGAGGTCTACCAGACACAATGATGGATGTATTACCCATCTTTAGGGGAAGAGTGGTAGCAGTCAGACCAACTGATTTAGTAGATGTTGGGGGTTTCTGCCTCCTTTACTTCTGACCTTTGACCTTTGCCCTAGCCTTTTGAACAAATATACTTATTTGTATTAATGTTATATTTTTATAAACATTTATAGTGTATTATATATTCTAATAATAACAACAATAACTTAATCACTTTATTTCAATTGTATTATTATTGTCATTGTTTTTATTATTATTATTAATAATAATAATAATTAAAGCTGCAAGCAGCGATTAACGGGTGTCGAGGTTTAGGCAGACGAGGCAGACCAGTAAGACTTTTACAGATGTTATACAGTTGATGAGGTTGGAATAGCCTCAGCTTAACTGTGGTGATTAGCCTTCAATGTTTTATGAAAGTGTATCAAAGTCAGGGCTCAGCAGTTACGCTCGTTTAACGCTTTAAAATAGAGTCATAAATGGCATAGCATTTAGACACACACACACGCGAAAGTGGCAAGTGCATTGCATCAACAATGCAAACAGTTAGGTCAGTGCTTATGGACTTTACATTGTACTGTATTGTTTTTGGTTTAAATCAAGGAAGAAGCTTTACTTTTATCAAACACTGTTTAGAAAAGTTAGACAAAAGTATTATATATTGTCATACATTATAAAGATAAAGACACCTTAGGTTTACTTTGATCAAACACTGTTGAGAAAAGTGTGAGAAAAGTTTTATATATTGTCATACAGTACGAATATAATGATAGTAAGAGTGGTTCAATGGGATTGGAATCAAGGCATTCTCACCGTTTTGAGCCTCTGGCAGCCATGTATTTGGGCATAATTGGAAAAGTGAGATATCTATCTTGTTCGGAATTGCATGCTGAACAACATTTCTATTATACTCAAGATGATCGGAGTCCATATAGATTTTTGAAAAGGCATTTTAAGCCCATTCTGACAGTTTTTTGCTTCTGGTGGCCATTTTGTTTTACCAAAATTAAAATCTGAAAATGTACTGTTGTTCATAATTCCATGCCCAACAACATTTGTATTGGACAGAAGATCATAGGACACCATCTTCATGTCGATATAAGCATTGTAGTGTTCGGCATGGTTACGCCACACCTTCTTTCAAAGTTAATGGCTCCTGGGGGCCTTATGCCTTATTGCACAGACTTTTGCCGAAGACATATTATAGATATTGGTCCAAAGATCATGTGTGCCAAAGCATTTCTGTGTATCTCAAAAAACGTAGGACCCCTACTGATTTTAATGTTTTTCACAAAATTCAAAATGGCGAAAAATCCATCATGGCGGAAGTCATAGGTTGTTGAGGCACATTTGTTCAGCATGTGAAGATGCATATATGAGCAAAGTTTCATGACTGTAGGTCAAAGGGGTCAGGAGATATGCTTGTTCAATGTTTGCATTTGCAGACGATTGCTATAGCGCCACCTTTGGGCCAATCAGTGCAATTCTTTCACACAGATATTCTGTAGTCCTCCTCTACAGCTGTAGCAAGTCTTCATAAAACGTGTTAAAAAAGTTTTTTGTCTAAGTCTGGCGGCCATGTTGTTTTGTCAATCAACTTAAATCTTACTTAAGCATTTAGGGCTTTGATCCCTGATTGTGTGGCAGTTGGTCCCACTCAAATTCAACAATCCTTCTAGGAACTGTGGTCATTTTAGTCAAAAACCACGCCCTTTTGATGCCACACCCCAATTGAAAAAACATGGGTACCATCTTGTTTAGAATTTAATGATGAACAATGTTTGTATTGGGGTCAAGATGATAGGACTCCACCTTGAAGTCGATATAAGCATTTTTGTGTTTGGCGTTGTTAAGCCACACCTTCTTTCAAAGTTAATGGCTCCTGGGGGCCTTATGCGTTATTGCACAGACTTTTAGAAAGATAGATTAAAGATATTGGTCCAAAGATTATGTGTGCCCAAGGATTTCTGTGTATCTCAAAAACCCTAGGGCTTTTACATTTTTTCATGTTTCTCACAAAATTCAAAATGGCGGAAAATCCATCATGGCGGAAGTCATAGGTTCTTGAGGCATATTTGTTCAGCATGAGGAGATGCATATATGGTCAAAGTTTTATGACTGTAGGTCAATGGGGTCAGGAGATATGCTTGTTCAAAGTTTGCATTTTCATGCGATTGCTATAGCGCCACCTTTGGGCCAATCAGTGCAATTTTTTCACACAGATCTTCTGTTCTCCTCCTCTACAGCTGTACCAAGTTTTATCAAAACTTATCAAGCGGTTTTGGCTGTGTAAGTCAAACGCTGTTTATAATAATAATATCAGCAATAACAAGAGGTTGTCTTGCACTTCGTGCTCGACACCCTAATAATAGTGTTGCTAATATGTTGTCCTCAGCCTAACGTGACTAAAGCTCTATTGTAAGTCCTAGTGGTGGATGAAGGTTTGACGATGCCTCTCTCTTCTCTCTTCTCTCTTCTCTCTTCCTCTTCTGTGCCAGTGTGTCTGAGGAGGAGGAGGGAAAGAATGAGACAGACACTGTAGAGGGAATGGAGATCTCAACACGATCCAAAGGTAAGAGGACACCATGTACGTAGGACTGTTTTTAGAGTGCACAGCGGAGCTATTTTTGTACATGACGACATGGGGGAGACGCTGCCGTGATGTCAAGCGACCGTGTGCTTCGGTTCTGGCTTCATGGCAGCATGGACTACGTGTTGTGTCTTGTGTGTGCCTGTGTGTGTGTGCCTGCCGCAAAAGAAAGATGGAGGATCTGGCTTCCACACTGCTTGTTTTTGCATATACCGTATATATATATAGCCTCTGTTGCTATGGTTACTGCTCGCAACCATCTACATACACCATCAGTATACACACGCAATGAAGCTGTTGTGCTCTGGTAAAGATCTGATGACTCACACATTATTCATGTGAATTGTGATAACTGTCATCCATCATTTGGCTTCCACATTGAGACGACCTTTTGCCCACTGCCAGCAGTTTCAGACGTGGGGTCTGGGGTGGAGCGCGTTGCCCAGAAACGCAAGGTGCCAAGCCCCTCCCAGTCGTCCAATGGCCACTCGTCCGTGGAGACGACCCCGAGTCCCTCCAAGAAGAAGAGGAAACCAGGGGCGTTGGGTGGGAACAAAGACCAGGTAGCGCTTCTACCCATCACTCTTTTAGTACTTTATATATGGTAGTGATCAGGGGGTCTCAATGCTAAATAGTAAATAGCAATATTTTGAATAATAAACACTACGAGGATCCGCAAGAATGACAGTTAATGGTTTCTCCTAAGATTTGCAATTGTTATAATGAATAAATAGAAGCACATTTTTCCGTTGATGAAGTGGTGTTGGTGCGTTCTTGGTGTGTACTAAAACAGAGACATGGAATCTCACACAGATCTCACTAATACAGATATCAGTGTATGACTTAGCAGTCGTTATGCAAATCATCAACTGTTTCATGTGCGGTTTTTCCAAATCTAAGTTTCTTTTTTTTGTTTTTACTGTTCTGCTCTCGTGAGTATCACGGATGCTGACCGCGGACCGTCCCAAATGTTCTGCCTTGTCTCTCTTGTGCTTCCCCATCACTCCAGTCGGAGCTGAGACATGGCCCCTTTTACTACGCCAAGCAGCCGGCGCTCAACACAGACCCCGTGGACGTAGCCCCGCAGGACGGCAGGAACGACTTCTACTGCTGGCTGTGCCACCGCGAGGGTCAGGTGCTCTGCTGCGAGCTCTGCCCCCGGGTGTACCACGCCAAGTGCCTCAAACTGCCGGCCGAGCCCGAGGGAGACTGGTTCTGTCCCGAGTGTGAGGTACTACTCACCATGGGGAATATATGAACTACCTCGACCCCGTTTATGAATGCCTATAGTCTCACCTCGTGGGAGTTTACGTTTTTGTCTGGGGGAGGTTAAATTTGATTAAGCTGAAATGTATTTTGATTTTAATGTGTGCAAACGGCCTTTGGATAATTCCCCAAATGTATTGAAACACTGTTAACTCATAATAAAGTGAAGAGTTTATAACTTTCTCCTTCTTCTTTTTCTTCTTCTTTTTTGTGTGTTCCAGAAAATAACAGTTGCCGAGTGTATAGAGACTCAGAGCAAAGCCATGACGATGCTCACCATAGACCAACTATCTTTCCTACTAAAGTTTGCCCTGCAGAAGATGAAGCAGCCAGGTGTAAGTACCCTCCTCAGCTCCCCTGGGGAGATGGACAACCAAACCCATGGTTGGAACCATTCTTGACACTCTCAGGCTACACGCGCTTTCTATTTAATTTCTGCTTTCCCAATTGTTCATCGAAGGTAACCGCATAAATGGTCTGTGGCTTGTCATTTGGACAAGTGATTCTAAGTATGCTTTCGCAAACACGCATCAAAGGGTGTCATGTGTTTTTAGTTTTTTAGTTTTGCTTTTCGAGACAAATCTCGAATGTCCTGTACTTTTTTTGTGCATGTTATATTGGAACATTGATTTGCATGTTGGCTATAATAAACCTTTGATAACACCACTTAACCAACCACCACTATCGCCTCACTGTAAAATCGTCGCTATACGCTGTGATGCAACAGACAAGGTGTTGGTTGGTGGTGGGCTACAGCTGCCCCTCTCACTCTCTTTCAGGACCACCCCCGCTTGTCATCTCACCCCCCCCATGCAGCTTCCACGCAGAGAAAGACTTTTAATTGGGTAATCCATCACACCACTAACAAGACCCCATCCTTCTTCCTGCCTCTGCTTGTCTCTCTGTCTCTCTCTGTCTCTCTCTGTCTCTCTCTCTCTCTCTCTCTCTCTCTCTCTCTCTCTCTCTCTCTCTCTCACTCTTTCTCTCTCTTCTGCTCCAAGCGGCTTTTCCTAGAGCTGCATGGTGGTAGTATGTCTATGTGGTTAGCTGTTACTGGTTTAAGTTTATGGCTGTTGTCTCCTGTTGCGGTTAGACATCATAGTTGTTTTCACTTTCTACTGCCTGGTACAGACCGAACCATTCCAGAAACCTGTATCTCTGGAACAGCATCCAGATTATGCTGAGTATATATTTCACCCGATGGATCTTTGCACACTAGAGAAGGTAAAACACAAGTCTTATGCTTCTAGCGGTTTTAAAAGTATCTATATTTATTGACCCACGAATACATTTCCAATCAGGCTTTTTCTTCTTCTTTGTACTAAGAACATAAAAAAGAAAATGTATGGATGTACAGAGGCCTTCTTGGCAGATGCAAAATGGATTTTACACAACTGCATAATATACAATGGAGGTAAGATACATTTCTTAGCTTATTTGTGATGATTTCATTATTCTTTTGATTAACACGATTATCTCCTGTCTCTAGGCAATCACAAACTCACAGCAACGGCTAAAGTAATAGTCAAAATCTGTGAACACGAAGTAAGCATATGTATATATATATATATATATATATAATCTGGGGAATAATGGGAATGAAGATGGCATCTTAATACTTGAGTGAGTGAATCCTTTGATTATTGACTTGCAGATGAACGAGATTGAAGTTTGTCCTGAGTGCTATTTGTCAGCATGCCAAAAGAGAGACAATTGGTTCTGTGAGCCATGTGTAAGTCCAGCCCCTTTCTTATATCTTTCCTCAAAGTACTACCTGAGGTTCTTTATTATTCATACTTTTTGATGTCTGCAGAGTAACCCCCATCCTCTCGTCTGGGCTAAACTGAAAGGATTTCCGTTTTGGCCCGCCAAAGCTTTAAGAGACAAAGACGGACAGGTGGATGCTCGCTTTTTTGGACAACATGACAGGTATCATCCCCCGTCATGCTTTGGTTGTGTGGGCTTGAAAGGCGAATATACTTAAATTGTATTGTGTTTTGGGGTGTTGAACAGGAAGCCTTTTGCTTTGAAACCTTTTCCTCTAGGGCATGGGTCCCTTTGAACAATTGCTACCTCATGTCAAAAGAGATTCCCTTTTCTGTGAAAAAGACCAAGAGCATCTTCAACAGCGCTATGCAAGAGATGGAGGTCTATGTGGAGAACATGAGGAAGAAGATTGGTGTTTTCAACTACGCCCCCTTCAGGACACCCTATACCCCCGATAACAACTTCCAGATGCTGCTGGATCCCTCCAACCCGTCGTCCACCTCGGTCAAACCTGAGAAACAGGAGAAGATCAAGATGAACTTTGACATGACCATGTCTCCCAAGGTTCCTTTGGTCAGGAGCCTAGTGTCCGGCCCGGCTATGGCTGGAGGCACAGCGGCCCGGAGGATCTCCGTCAGTGACCTGCCTCGCTCCCCCATGAGCACCAACTCCTCCGCCCATACGTGTTCCGATGGGGAGCAGGAGTCAGCAGACAAGCCCCAGACTAAAGGCCCGAGCAACCAGTATAGCCCAGGGGAGGAGTCCATAGATTGCACAGGTATCTCCTAATGTGTATGTTGGAACTGGATCAGGCTTTGGATTCAGCTAATACTCCTTTTACATTATGATTTAGAATATTTTGTATAATTTTTTTATAGCATCTTCGGCATACACGCAACCCACTCCCATAAGCTCTTCCTCAGACACCCCCAAACCTTTCCATTCTCCAGCTCCTGGCCTGCCTGTTGTTGCAAAGCAGGAGAAGACTCTCCCCACAGCAAGTATTCTAAACCTCAACCTAGGTGATTAACTGAGTTACACTGATTTATTCCTTACTCAAGGAGAATCACAACACAAACCTATTGTTAATATCGACATTTGCTGGTCTTGATGCTGGTGTTGTTGTCGTTTGTGTTTGGAAAGATCGCAGCAAAGCAGAGATGGACCTGAAGGAGTTGAGTGAGACGGTGCAGCAGAGGCAGGGAGCAACCACAGTTCTGACCTCACCGAAGAGACAGATTAAGAGCCGTTTTCAGCTCAATTTGGATAAAACCATTGAAAGTTGCAAAGCACAGCTGGGTGAGTGTAGCCCATGTTTGGTGGTACTGCAATGAAGAAAATAATACAGAGTATTATTTAAATGAATTGTGATAGTTGGGAACTCGCTTTGGATAAAAGGATAAGGACTAAATGCAAACATTGATTGGCTGCATTGGATGCAGGTTGGATAATCATCTTATTTTAACCGTTTGCTTTCCAAAAGGTATAGATGAGATCTCTGAAGATGTATATAAGGGCGTGGTGCACAGCGACTCTGAGGAATCGGACAAATCCGACTCCAGCGATAGCGAAGATGCCAGCGATGAGGAGCGGAAGCCAAATGACGGTCCGGATGATGCTCCGGCCAGTGACGAAAACGTGAAGGAGCCTTCTGTTTCTAAAGTCATCGAGCCCTCTTCCCCCTGCAAAGACACGGAGAGCAGTCCTGAAACTACAGTGGGATCAAAATCGGCCTCTGATATTTCCAGTCCCACAGCACTAGATGACCCAATGAAAGATGGACCAAGTGCAGATGGTGATACAAAGAGCCCAGACAGAACAAAAGTGTCTTCGGCATCCCCTGTGTCTCGAGAGAAGCCCCAGCTGAAAGAGGCGGTGCAGCGGTCCATCCCAGTAGAGGACTCAGACTCTGAGAGGGAGCTGGTTATTGACCTGGGAGATGAACAGGCCGGAAAAGAGAAAAAGAGAGCTAGAAAAGACAACGCATTGGCTAAGTCAACTCCTGCTAAGGTAGAAGGTAAGTTGCCATTTCAATTTAGTTTATTTATAAAAGAAAATGTTGAAAGTGTAGACATAGCTGGTCTCAGTTGTCCTTCCCAACACACTTTTTCATGACATATAGTAACCCACATATCATATTTCTCCCCATGTAGGCAAAGTCCAACCCGTGCCGGTCACACTTTCCCAAAGCCCCGCTGCTCCCTCCACCTCCTCCAGCGCCACCCCCCAGCCTTCCCCGGTAGCCATCCCTGTAACCATGGTCCCCCTTCCCGCCACCTCCCCCGTGGTCATCAGCGCCGCCACATTATCCACCGCCACCCTGTCGGCTGCCCCGCCCTCTGCCCCGGCCACGCCTACGCCTACGCTGAAGAAGCAGCGGCCACTGCTTCCCAGAGAGACCGTGCCGGTGGTGCAGAGGGCCGTGGTGTGGAACCCCACCACCAAGTTTCAGACATCTTCGCAGAAGTGGCACATGCAGAAGGTCCAGCGGCAGCAGCTGAACCAGCAGCCCGCCGCTGACTCCACGCAGCCGCAGGCTGTTTCGCCGGGTCCTGGCCAAGCCCCGACACCTCCAGCTCAGACCCAGGCAACGGCAGCAGCCGCCCCAGCTCTGATCCCATCGCAGCCAGCGCAAAGCACACGCTACCTAACCAGGCAGGCGGTCAAAGGTACACGCTGTACTTTGTAATTACAGCCTTGCAGCTCTGTCTTGGGATGAATATGAATAATTACTAATAAGAATAATGCATTTCCTTTATTTTGCACATTTCTTGAACCCAATGCGCTGGATGACCAATGGATGACTGATGTAGACCTGTGAGAAACCCCTGGTACGCAACTCACCATTATTATTATTTTATTTTTCTATTCTAGCAGTTCAACAGAAAGACAGTCCATTAAGCACTTCATCTTCGTCAGCCATTACCCTAGTAACCAGCAGCACAGCTTCTGCGGCCATGGCGGCAGTGTCTAGCACAGCGTGTTCCCCCTCCTCGATGCCAGGAGATGTGCAGATCCCCATTGCCTCGGCAGACGTTGCGGCAGATATTGCCAAGTACACCAATAAAGTAAGTAGTGGTACTTATGTACACCCATATAAATCACACAGGTTCTGTCAAGAAAGTAGCCTGTATTTATTGTGGTTAGGGATCATGCCTAGCTTTTACCACTCACACCCCCCCCCCCCCCCCCCAGACACACACACACACACACACACACACACACACACACACAAACATAATAACTTGAACCACTCATATCTCATGAACTACATGCAAGCCACATTGATGATAGTTGATAATGGATGATAAATAATTTAAAATGTTGAAATTTGTTGTCATAACTCCAAGTACAACCTTTTTATATTATGATCTATCATTTCAGATAATGGATGCAATCAAAGGAACAATGACTGAAATCTACAATGACCTTTCCAAAAGTACCTCAGGGAATACAGTAGCAGAGGTTGGTCTGTTTCATCAGCACTTATAGACTGAACAATACAAAGTCCTCTGAAGTAACATGACATTTTTTCAAACCGTTGCTGTTGTTTCTTTCCTGACAGATACGGCGGCTAAGAATCGAAATAGAGAAACTCCAGTGGTTACATCAACAAGAGTTATCTGAAATGAAGCACAACCTGGGTAAGAGTTATTAAAATTGTCATTGATCCAACCATATTGACATTAGCTGATCATCACATTGAGTCCCAATGCGGTGCATGTGCAGAGCTGACCATGGCAGAGATGCGGCAGAGTCTGGAGCAGGAGAGAGAGAGGCTGGTGGCGGAGGTGAAGAAGCAGATGGAGGTGGAGAAGCAGCAGGCGGTGGATGAAACAAAGAAGAAGCAGTGGTGTGCTAACTGCAGGAAGGAGGCCATTTTCTACTGCTGCTGGAACACCAGCTACTGCGACTACCCCTGCCAGCAGGCCCACTGGCCAGAACACATGAAGTCCTGCACGCAGTCAGGTAAACTGCTTGTGTGTAGTGCCACTCTAGGCCACAAGCGCACTTGTGGTCTAGAGGGGCACTGAACACAGCTAACATGTGTAATAATAGCCAAGCAATTACTAAATCGAATGTGGAGGTGCATTAACGTTTAATTGTTATAATGCTCACTAAAGCCCTTCAGCAAAATTATTAAATGGAGACCAATTGAGCATTTGGTAAAAAAAATAAAAACCTCTATCTATAAATATAATTGAATGGTTTTTACACATTAGGTTCTCTAGGGTCTCAATGGATATTTTCACATCCATCAAACATACCAGATCAGATGCTTTTTTGTTTGTTTGTTTGTTGTTGTTATTTCTTTTGATGAAAATACAGTCACATGTGCTGGCATACACATCATTGGGGACATGTGGAACACCCTAGCCTCTACACTATCCTCCACTGCTTCAATGTTTCTTAAATTACGTGTACAGTTTTTGTGTTTACATGTTTTTCTTCGCTTGTTTGCCTTGATTCTAGCCACTGCCCCCCAGCAGGAGGGTGAGACAGAGCCTGCAACAGAGGGTTCAAACAAGAGTTCAGGTCCAACGAACAGCGTTCCCGTTCCCCTCAGAGACCCCGCAGTCCCTCCTCTGTCGGATAAAGACTGCAACTTAGAAAAGAGCTCAGAGACTGTTAGTCATAACCCATCATTCCAAACTTGACTATGTACAGCTGTAAAAGGATAACAAAACAAAAAAACATTCTAAAATACATTGTCTCTTTACAAACTCCAGCTATGGGATCAACCTATAGGATTAGCTTATTTGCCTCCTTTAGTTTCTTCTCTTTTTATGGACCGGTGTACACCCTGAGCACAACGGACTCAACTCATTTAAGGACTACATGTCCCAGTGATCCAATTTATATATTTTTTGCCACTTTTCTTTGCCAGTGCCAATAAAGTGGACAGCATAAGCAGCCTTGTGTAATGTGAAAGAATTGAACATGGTTATTTGAAAAATAATATTTAAAATAAAATCATATTGGCCACATTATTGTTTTGCTCAAAACACTATTGAAAGGAATGTCTGTGAATTTCTGTAATATATATTTATTATAATTCTTGTAATATTGCTTCATGTATAGTAAAAAAAAAATGTTTTTTTAAATATGGGAAAGCTTTTCAAGATTGTTTTGTCATATTTTTTTGTTTTGTCATATTCTCAATGTCCTTGTTAGTTCTTGTCTCCACTCCATCATGTAGCAGTTAAAGAATTAAAGAATAAACCCCAAATGATATTGTGATTATAAAAATACAAAGGTACAATATTAAAATTTAGAATTATATTACATTTGAGAACAATGCAGAACTGTAACTATTTTACCAATTGTTGCCTTTTTTAATTTCATTATTTATTGTGAATTTTTTTCAGATCAGTCAACTTGCTTTTCAGTGGAGGCACTTACACGATTGTTGTATTATGCTGTACAGTAAATTTTACGTTGAGGAAAAAACCAAGTCTCTGATGTTTTAATCACTAAATCACCAATAAAAGAAAAGGAAAAATTAAAACCACAAAAGTAAGGTTATAATAATTAATCCAGGTCCAGGCACTCAAGTTGGTTTAAAATAAACAAATATTTTGTGAGTGGGGCTGTTAGTCTGGACAACTAGAGCTCTTCATCTCCTGACCACTAGAGGCGCTGTGTGTACAGTACGGTTAGCCAGTAAACAGACAGCCATCTGCCGCAGTCAGGGAACGCAACGCGGAGTAGCCAGCGGGAATGGAAAATGGAGGATTGACCTGAGGAATTGCGAGGCCATAATATCGATGATTTTGTCTTAGGTGGGTAACTTAAACAGTACAGAAAGTAATGCACGCTGGTGTATAATGTGTGTGGGTGGTTTTAATATTTTATACTGTTGTCGTTTCACTATGGGATACAAAATAGTTCCGCGATGTAAGGTTGAAGACGACGCGGCTAACGAAGTAGCCTGTAAGCTAGCGTAACCTTGTCACCAACTCGTTAATTTATATCGGCTATATTGTGTGGAGTACTTGATGCCAATGCACGCAGTTTATAGGTATGCCAAGTATAACTTTGAGGAATGTAAATGGCCGAGTAATTGTATTCACGCTTTCATGGCCTAGTGTGCCTTTTGGTGTTTTTCTTAACTGCTAACGTTAGCTATAGGTGCTGCAGACCCCGTGCACGCTTTAGCATAATCGCATCTATGCTATGGAATGTGCGCGAATTTTACAATTTCGATTAACAAACTAATTTAGGTGGTCTTAATTGCGGTGGCAGATATATTACATGGATACGAAATATCATTGCGATCCATGACAGCAATAGTTTTGAATCTAGAGTGTTGTTAACCGTTATCAAGCCATGCCGTTCTAAGTACAAGATTAACATAGCATTAGCAATGTAACGTTAGTATATGATGCGTGGCAGTGGTCTTGTTTTAGTCAATTGGTGTGTGTCGTTTTAGTTGATATCAACAAACGGTGCGTTATACTTGCATGTGTTCGAATGTAATCGATCGTTCGAGTCGACTCAGCCTTGTTCACGACCCGTACAACGGTGCCGCAGCTTCCAGCACGATGCCAAGTTGTACTTTGTAATTCTATTCATACTTGATAACATACCATACAAAACTGCAAGATTTACTACGTCGTGGATTAAGTGTTAAAGTACTAACTTGCGATGATTATTGCTGGGCTGAAATGCATCCGATGGTCCCCGCCCCAGACTTCGTGGGCAACAATTGCTCCTTTCACGTGGCTTGGTTTCGCGACTGCCAACCGTCTTCTGTCCTCCTTTCAACGATTACATCTCTTTTCGGAGGAGTATTAATTTGGATTTTGTTCATGACGTTGCACTTTGTTAGAACGCATGTGCAGCAAATCAAATATGTAATTCATGCATGTTGGAAAACATGTACTCTATTTTTGTATTGTTTGTCATGCAAAATGTTACAATTCAAACCCTAAACATTTTGTGTGTAGTGGTTTAGGAGCTTCATCACGTGTCCAGTGACCATGCGTTGATAAATAAGTGCTCCAATTAAATGTAACCCTGCAGTTATATTGTTGTATAATGTACTTTGCATTGTGTTGCCTCTGTATATAATGTACAATCTTAGTCTGACGTGTTTTCCTCTGTCCTGTATATCCAGTAATCCTGAATCCACACAGATGTCTTCTAACTAGACGCCTTTCTTTTGAAGAAGCACATTGTTATGGCCCATCACCACTGAACTGCAGGTACATCTAGAGGACACTTTCAGTTGTTTTTGTAACGCATGCTAAGCTCTGGTTCTATGCACCAACTGATTTATATAAATTGGCTCTGGTTATTATGCAGAAAGCAGGCTGTTGATAGATCAATATCATGTGACGGTTCCAACAGCTGCTTTGTAAAGAACCCATCAGTTTTTGTCAAAGGAAAAACTTTTGAATGAGGCTGTTCTATTGAAATATATCCTTATGATATTAAAAACAAATTGAGTCAAAGGCATTTCAAATCTGCCAAAGCACTGCTTATACTGTCTAAACCGCAGCAGTTGTAGATATGCCATGTACACTGAGAAGAGTAACCCACAGCTGGTCTCCTGTGCTTGTCTTTATTTTATTTTTTCTTTTACTATAGAGATTGAGTTTGAAAGTAGTGCTTGACTCCATCATCTATGGAGGAGAATCTGAGCCCTGTGCTCTCTCTAGCTCCCCAGCCAGAGCAGAGCCAGGAACCTATGGATAGCTGCGCTCAAGGTACCTTGAACAAGCATCTTTTCACTTGGAGGGTGGTGGGATTTATAGGCTTTCTAGAGGTCCTATGCATTTACTTACGAAATTTAGGGGGAGGCTTAAGGCCCCTTCATTTAGACGTTATCAAAATAATGGCTTTTTATTTTTTACACCGACAAAATGGTAGATTTGCTAATTGAAACTCCGCATTGGGCATCGATTGCCACAGGGTACCCAGCCGAACTAGTCAAACTTTCCCTACATCAATGATTGCGCCTCGTATCACAGCAGTTGCGTCTCGTCTCACAGCCTATGTGACCAACAATTTTGCTTTAAGTATACCAGGGCCCCAGTAAATCCCAGAATACCGATCAAATGTGTTTTACCTTGCAGAATAAATTATCGAACTGCAACACCCCTTAGTAAATATGCAGTGCTCTTTACGAGACCACCACTTGTGGGTTGTGTATGCCAGTGGTGAACACTAATATTAGTATTTTCATACTAATGTACAACTCGCAATATTTGACTCAAGGATGTGATTCCTACTGCCTGACCCTATGTCATCCCTCATACCAGTGTTATATCAAGAGTAGATCTATGTTCCAGCAGATGAGATCTCTTGCCATGTTTGTTTACCTTTTATGAGGTTGTCGATTATTGGCTAGTCCGTAAACTAGGCATTAGTGCCTTGTTAGCGCCTTGAGTTCAGCATTAGCCTTCAGAAAGTATTCGTGGTTAACTTATCATAACTGTTTGTCAACAGCTGCCGAAACAGAAACTAAATCGGAGGCCGAGTGTCAAGAGCCAGAGGACAATGGCACCAAAGAGCAGCTAGAGGAGTCTGACCAATCTCCCAAAACCACCGGCGAGGTGAGGAAGACCTGGGGTTTCCGTCGGACCACCATCGCCAAGAGAGACATGCCAGTAGAAGCGGTCGTTGAGCCCCAGGAGAGCCGCGGTGGCGCAGTCCGGCCGCAGCGGCAGGCAGTCCAAACGCACAGACAAGCTCGAGGAGTTCCTCTCCTCCACGGCAAAGAGGGCGGCGAGGAGGAGTGGCCCCTCCAGCATCGAAAGCGGCGACCCTCTGTCCCAACCCCCGACAGACGCAGAGACCGCCTCGGAGGCCAGCTTCGACGGCAACGCAGACGCCAAGGCAGCGGATGACAAGTCCCCCTCCCCGGAGAGGAGGACGAGGAGCGGCACCAGGAAACAGCCAGCCGGCAAGGCCCGAAGGGGCAGGTTGACGAGGAGCAGTGGAGGAGGTGCCCCCAGTGCCAAAGACGACGGAAGCTCAGAGAACGAAGAGGACAGCTGCGAAGATACAGCCGCGAAGAGCCAGCCGCAGAACAAGAGCCAGGAGGAGACACGGGAGGACGTGACAGAGGCCTGTCCCAAAGACGAGGTGAAGGAGAGCGGGGATTTGTCGCAGGCCGGTCCAGAGCCGGACCCTGAGAAGCAGGACCAGGCCATGGAGCAGCAGGAGGAGGATAAGCCAGAGGAGCACGTGGGTGAGACGGTCAAAGAAGAGCCAAAAAGGGAGAGTGATAAAGACAGTGAGGAGGAAGGGAAGGAGAAGCCTCCCGGGAGCTTTGTGAAGCGTGGGCCAATCAGAACCTACACCAATAAAAAGAAAGTGTCAAATAAGAGCGCCACAGTGACACCGGCTGTGGGTAAACCTCCTCCTGCCCCCGCCATGAAGGGAGCCTTCACGGCAAGGAGAGAACCTAACAGGCCCAATACAGCCCAGCCGTCCACCCAGAACCGCAGGTCTCCGGAAGCCCCAGACGATGACGAAGAAGATGAAGACTCCATGACCTCCACGTCCACCACATCATCCTCTTCTTCTGACTCTGATGAAGGAGATTACGACCCCAATGCCCTCTATTGCATCTGTCGCCAGAAGCATAACAAACGGTACACCCCCATTCCAAAGCAAAACTTGTGGTAGATTGTTGACTCTTTCAGACCCTTCGCCTGGGAGTCCCAACACCCGTACCACTGTATTATCGTTTGTTTTATGTTGGTTGGTTCAACTTTATTCATCAGTGTGGATTCAAGCCATTTGCCTTTGTTCTGACAGCATGGCCACCTAACATTGTTTTATGTACGTGTGGCTCAGGTTCATGATCTGCTGCGATCGCTGCGAGGAGTGGTTCCACGGCGACTGCGTGGGCATCACGGAGGCCCGCGGGCGCCTCATGGAAAGGAACAGCGAGGACTACGTCTGCCCCAACTGCACCGCCCGCAAGAGCCAGTTGCTGCGGCCCGCCACCGGCGCTCTGGCCACGGGCCTGGACGCCGCCAAGGCCCTCGCTGAGTCCCGGAGAGCGGAGCCCGGCTCTGGGGTCAACCAGGCCACCGTGGCCCCCTCGATGTTGGGGGGAACCACGGAGGAGAAGCTGGGGGACGACCCGGGGATCAAGGGCCGGATAGAGAAGGCCACCAACCCCACCGGCAAGAAGAAGATCAAGATATTTCAACCGGTACGTTCTGGTGACACAATCAATGTCTGCATTCTATTTACGGTTGAAAGCACGAGACGGTTCTTTTGTAAGGAATTGTAAAACAATAACAACCGCTGAAACAATGTTTTGACTGTTGTTGTTGGAGCGCGAGACAACTTTACATGGTCCAAAGCTATGTTGCAATGTAATAGTGTCCTCTCCGCGGCTCTAAGCAGGCACTACAGCAGACGGCGGGGCTGAAGTCACCACTGTCCACCGACCACAAGGTGGCGCCAAACGCGGAGCAGAAAGTGGCTTCCAACGTGGAGGTGAAGACCACGCCGGCTCTAGGAACCGACCAGACGGTGGAGGTGAAGGCCGACAGCTCCTCCCTGCCCAAGTGCATCGGGCCCGGCTGCGAGAACAACGCCCAGCCGGACTCTGTCTATTGCGGCAACGTGTGCATCCTGAAGCACGCGGCGGCGGCCATGAAGTCCTTCACGGACACCAAGGAGCTCAAGGAGAAGGCACCGGGTCAGAGGAAGCCAAGCGCCAAGTCTACTGCCAAGGTAACGCGGGACCGCTACAGACGCAGTGCCTTTTTAATCTCGTTGAGTCCTTCGCTTTATAGGGGTCAAACTTCTTAAACGGATTTGGTCTCGATTTGTTGAATATTAATGAATTTGGTTAGCTTCTTGAGCCCACGTTAACTTGTGATGTAAGGATTTGTGGCTGCTGAATCTGATTCTAGTTGTCTTGGGTATATCTGGACTCTTCCGCCTTGTCAATAAAATGAACATCCAGACATCGTAATTTCAATAGACGATGTATGATTTGCTGTTCGTTTTTGTGTATAGAAATTGTTAATTCAGTTTATAACATGTATTTTTGGAGAAGCAGTTATGGGGGAACCCCTAGATTATTTTGGGGGAATCCCCAATACATAGCCAGAATGTTTAAATGTTTTCTGATGTAAATAAACTGCCTGATTTAAGTTTGGTTTGGGTAAACCAGCTAGAATGATCTGCTTATGTAGCCTCATATTAAGGGATTTTAATGCTATTATTATTTGGCATTTGAACAGCCCGAATTTCATTATAATTTTGTGGTTTTATTTAATTGTCATTTGAAATGTATATATAATTGTATTTTATATATATATATGGCTATAGTCATACTCTTGCTAAAGCTAGCCAAATGTTATAAATGGCGTAAACATGACATGAAACAAGTAACGAGTAAGCGGCTGTCTACTTTCAAGTTCTGATGATCCCAGATAGTAGATATGAACCATGCACATGGTAATGTATTTACTGACCTTTACTGATCCAAAATGGCGTAACCTCAATGATGAATCATTGAATAGGTCATCTCTGCCACCTTCCTATTCCCTCTGCAGGCATGTGTATTGATTCTTCATTCCACTCCCCAACCGTTATCAATGCTATTTGTGGTTTGAATGTATGGCTAGCCCAATCAGACATGGTGACCGCATCATAATCTCAGTTGCAGGGAAATAGAGTTGACTATATGTCAATTTCTGTTGCGTGCTGCCAGTTTTAAAAGGAATTGCCCTGAAGACTGAAGTATTTTCAGTCAGCAAAGACCCCGTTAAAGCGAAACGTGTATTAATTGATTGAATCAGTGGTTTTTTATCCACTGTGATTGTTTGGAAGGATGGTTTTTAGATTGGTTGGGCTGCTGATTCTTGTATTGAAAATAATCTTGATTGCTAAATATTGAATCTTGATATCAATTCTGGGTAAGAATTAGTAAGCATAGTTGTTGAATAGATAAACACCAATGTAAACTGTACGCATATACAAAGGGGCAAAATAATGCTGATTGGTGTTTAAAATGGCTGCCGTTAAACATATTTTACAAGTCATGGTCCTAAGAAAACAAGGATTAAATTGGTCAAAGGACAAAAACCACTACTCACCCCCGCAAAACGCAAGATGCTAACTTGGTTGATCAATGAGTCGAGTGGGCGTTGTTTAATTGCAGTGCCTTGATGACATAGGCACGTCTGTGGAAAACAAATCCGGTCATCCTTCTAATAGCCTCTACTTCCTTGTTTCTCAAATTGTGCTATGTGTGATGTTCTGGTGATGGTGGTACTTGGCGGTCATAAATATCTATAAAGGAGTGTTAATTAGTCAAAAGGAGAACCACTGCACTAGTTGACACTTGGGCTAGAATGATGTAGGATAATGAAATGTACTGCGGCACATTCATTCTTTCCAGCCCTAGATGCTGGTCTCTCTTCCCATCTCACTGACTCTCTCCGTTTCCTCCCCTTCAGAGGAGCGCCGCTAGCGCGAAGAAGACGAAAGCCACCGCGGAGGAGTTTGAGGACGACAGCGAGGAAGACAGCGAGGAAGACAGCGACGCCGAGCCGCACGGCGAAGACGACGGTGACGAGCACGCCCGGGAGCATCCACCACCAGCAGCCACTGCTTCCTGGTCCTGCGACCATAATTACAATGCCGTCACGCCAGAAAAGACTACACCCATATCACCAACAGTGTTAAACAAAAAGTGTATGTATCTCTTTAGACGGTCTCCGTAAATCACGCCTTACCACTGCCTATCTCTTCACACTTGGGGGGAGGGGGCGGTTTTTGCATACATCGGCTGTATGCATCCACATCCTAGTTTATGTGTAACCATAATGCCTTTTAAAAAAAAGATATTGGTGAACCATGCATGAATGCACAGAAGGCAGGATATTGTCTGAAGAGAAACCTATGGTAACGCCAGACATTAATTTATAACTTGAATGTGTTGTGATATTGATGTTGAAGTATATTTTCTCGGCTGGATGGAAAGGTAAGTGACGAATGTGGCAATGGGTAAGTATTTCAGTAATTTTGCATTGAGTTTAAAGTACAGGTCGTTGAAACTCAAGGGTCTCCGATGAAGACTCGTATGAAGGGACAAATGGCGGACCAGCGCTGAATTCACTTCCTCTAAAGTGCCGCCCTGTGAAATTCCTGTGAGCGGGTGTTTGTGTGTGTGTAATTGAAATGAAATCACCGGTTTCTTTTCACCTCTGCGGGTCTGCAACTCGCTTTCGTCAGCTGTGCAGTCAGCGTTGTTCAGGGTCCTTGCATCTCCAGCAGGTAGGTTTCTGTGGCTTTTGTTCTCTAAGTTTAAGGGAGCAAATACTATAAAGCTATCGTAGCTCCCCGTTGACACTGGGCATGAACATGTCCAGCACAACCCTGGGCTGTACCCTTACTCTTCTGGGTAGCAGGCTGCTTAGCACTTTAAGAAATATTATTTATTGATTGTGATGCATCACCACTGATGGCAAACTGGCTTTAAAATAAAAGGTGAATTTGACAGATTTTTGGATGCCTCGATTGATTGATGTGAGCGGTGTCTTGGCTTGCTGTGGGGTTGCTCTGAGCACCATTTTTTTTAAACGCCCATGGGTCGCTGACCCACACACACATACGCACCTACCCCTGAAGATGGCTACCACGGCGACCCGCACACCCAGCCTACCAAGAGGGTAAAAAGGAAGATCTGCCTGCACCAGACCAGACCAGACCAGATAGTCACCGCAGCAGGAGCTGAGAGAGACCGACTGCAGCACAACATGGACCTTTGGACCATAACCCCAGAAGACGAGCAGTCCACACCCCACTGAGGAGAGCAGAAGAGGATGTTTTCACACACCCTACACTTGATGATAGTGGCTTTACATCTGATGTTTTTTTTTAATTGCCCAGTTATTTTGTCTCCTATAAGGGCTCAGTGAGTTGTTTGGTTATTATTAAGAGCCACGGTTGGATGCACCGCAAAGGCATTTTGCCTAAGATGGTACTTTAGTAACCTCAGATGGGAAATTTGGGCAGTATCGTCACTATTGCATTTATTTATACAGTGTGATACAATACCCAGCACTTATTTTCTCTGAGCTTCAATGTACCTGCATACTGATGATTTGATGATTGACTTCAGATGGCCCTGGAAAGACTGCATGTTTGGCTGTTATGAATTTGTTATACAATGTTGCTCTACAACATTTATACAACTTTGTTTGACATATCGTACTCGGTGATTAACTCAGCTTCAGGAGAACTGGATAGTTTCACAGTGATTTTTGAACACTAATTATAGATTTGGAGCAGCATGAGCTATTGGTTACATGTGGAACGACACCTGGGCGCGAGGGCACATTTTACTAAAGCAGCTGAAAGTTGTATACTGTCATACAATTGGTAGTATCTTTTTATTTGTGCTATGAGTCATCATAGTATAACTGCCTTGTGTGCACATGGATGAGTCCAAGATGTCAGATTTCTCACCCTTCATGGCAAGAGTATAACAGCAGAGGTAGATTGGAGTTGATTATATTGGTGTGAAGTGTTGGAGTACAAACTAAGATCTGTTTATGGTTATGTAATATGTGTTGACAAATGACATGTTTAGTTGTATTACTGCTAATTAACTCAAAATATTCAACACATTCTGAAAGGACAAGAATCTGTCGGTTTCTGCTGCATTGACTGAACGGTGTTCAAACAGCATATAGGGTGGAAGTGAAGTAATCTAAAGAGTTCAATTATGGTAGTTCTTTGCTTTCAGAATTTCACATACTATAATTACATCTTATGCATGTATTTGCTATTATAATTACTAAACCAATACTTAATTTTAACTCATTCATTTTAAATTGCTGTAAGCTGGACAAATGTCACTAATTGTTGAACAAACAATTACTGTAAATAAACGTTTTCAGCAGTGAACCTCCTGTTGAATGTTTTTCAGGAGTGTGTGTGTTGAGAGAGTTGGGTTGACTTGTCTAGATTCACTGAAATCCATTAAATAGGACAATTGTCTTATCTGAACTCTATGTTGTATACATCGATATATTACCTTGTTTATAGGATGTTTTGACCTGTACATAGTTGGCATCCATATTTGAACTCTGAACATACCTTCAATTTCTTGTTCTCCACCATACGAGTAGTAGCATACTCCTACAATTTGTGTCATAGTTCTGAAAGTCTTATAATTATTAATTATATTGATGAATAATTATAAGTACTAGTATGTGTTTTTAATGGTTGATCAAATTTTCTTATTTCCACAGTGCCCCCCAAAGAGGAGAAGCAGAGTGAGAAGGTTAAGGAGCAGCAGAAAGAGCAGGTTCCTGCTGAGAAGCCCTCCACCTCCACAACACCGGTCAAAAACAAGAAGTCTCTGGCCTCCAAACCAGCGAAGGCGAAAGGCCGGAAGCCTTCCCCTCAGGGCAGCTCAAGGGCCACCAGGAAGCAGGCAACGGCCGCCGGCAAACCTGCCGCAAAGTCCAAGAAACCAGGCGCGCCTTCCACTCCGACCCCATCCCCATTCCCAGCCGGCCCCGTGCACATCACGGGAGCGCTGAGAGTCACAAAGTCCAACTTCACCATCCCGAAGAAGCAGGCTCCGCAGAAGGACCCCCCGTCCAACAGCCACTCCTCCTCATCCTCCTCTTCCTCCAGAGGGCCGTCATCATCGGTCTCCTCTGCCCCGTCCAACCACTCCTCTTCCAGGCCTTCCCAGCCGACCGCCTCCCTGGCGCCCTCCGGGGCCCCGGCGCCTCCACCCAACAACCAGATGAGGCAGAACATCCGCCGCTCCCTCACTGACATTCTCTACAAGAGGTGAGTATCTCTGCAAACGTAACACACAAGATAATACACGACCATTGTCATTGTCTCAATGCTAGTGTCTCGAATGACCTTTTGTAGGGATGCAAGGATTCAATTTGTGTGTGTGTGTGTTCTGCATGATTAGGGTGAGTGACAGCGACGACCTGAAGATGACTGAGAGCGAGGTGGGACGGATGGCGGTGGCCATCGAGAAGGAGATGTTCAACCTGTGCATGAACACGGACAGCAAGTACAAGAACAAGTACCGCTCCCTCATGTTCAACCTGAAGGACCCCAAAAACAAAGTGAGTGAGCCTGCAAAATATCATAGGCACTTTCCCCATCATCTCATTGATTGGATCAAAATTGCTTGACACTGTCATCAGTTGCGCAGTCTTCAGAGTTGACTGCGAGTGGTACTCATGTTGCTTGTGATGCTTGTGGCAGGGCCTGTTCTACAGAGTGGTGTGGGGGGATGTTAGTCCCTTCAGGCTGGTCAGACTGAGTGCAGAGGAGCTGCTCTCCAAAGAGATTTCGGAGTGGAGGAAGCCTGACCCTGAGGTAAGTGTGTTTGTTGATACACAGAAAAAAAGGAGGCTTGACATTTCTACCTATAAAGCTAGACAAATATGTAACACAATATCAGTATTGTTGAATTTGAAAAGAGTATACATAGTGCAATATAGGTATGGGGGCCTTTTGTCTTTGTTGAGTAGGTTTGATTTTAGGTAAACACATTGTATTTATGTATTTCCATGACTGTTGATTAGTTATTTATGTATTAAATTCAAATGAATGAATTAAATTCAGGAATCATTATCATACTTGTTCCGCCCCTCAAGGCCCAGACCTCAAGTGGCCGATCCCACTCAGGGTACTCTAAATCAGGCCACAGGCGGGAGTCAGGCTCCCATAGCATGGATGTGGAGGACGCTCCACCAACGTCAGATGTCGATGTATGTATCCCTGCTGCCTTGCCACCTTCTCGCATGGCTTCCGCTGCAGTAAGTGGTGGCATGCTCTTCTCTTCCTCTTCTAATCACATTCCCTTTTTGTGGCTTCACTGGGTTCTCCTGATATCTTACAAAATACTTATGTTAACAAACTGTCGTCTTATACTTACACTCTGTATTTCTCTTCTACGACTCGTGTCTATTTCCCCAAAATATCACTATGCACACTAGTAGTGCCTTTTGCTTCCACACATTTCGTAGCTGTGTATTGTCTACTACCTGGTTATTGAAGGCGGTGACTTGAGCGGTATTCTCCGTGTCCTCAGGATCAAGAGGAGTCGAGCTCCACTCCGTCCTCCTCAGCTCAGGGCTCGGCGGCGGAGGAAGCCGGTGGCGGCGGCATGCCAGACATCTTCAGCAACATGCTCAAAGACACCACCGCCGAACACAAGACTCACATCTTCGACCTCAACTGCAAAATATGCACAGGTAAATAATAATGCATAAAACTTGAAACCCTTAAAAAAAAAAAAAAATTACCATGACAATAAGACAGGGGTATACAAATACAAAAAAAAAAAGACATCTGCCCAGTTCACTGCAGCATACTCTATGTTCTGCACCTCCAGGTCAGAAGTCTGAGGATGAGCCGGCTGCCAAGAAAGCCAAACTTGCCAAGAAACCTGAGGCTAAGCCACCCCGACAGGAGTTACGTTCGTCCAGGGATGCCCCTCCTGCCTACCAACCACACATGCCTGCAGCCTACCCCCCTCCGGGGCCCCAGGCCTATCAACACCAAGACACCCTCTCCTACCACCAGATTCCACCCGTGTATCAGCCCAGCATGGACGCTCCTATCCACTCCGAGCCACAGGCCCAGCCTCAGCTCTACCAGGATGACTTCGGTGGTCTGGTACAGCCGGCCATGACCCCCGCACCTATCGCCATGCCAACCGTATCCTCTGTGAGCATCACCCGCAGAGACCCCCGCATGGCCAGGCACGGAGCCAGCGTCACGGTCACCCAAACCCCCGCCCAGACGCCACCAGTGTTGCCCCTCTCGTCATCAGAGCCCCCCATCCCTCTGGTCGTCATCCCAGTGGATCCTGCACCCAAGGGACCTCTGCCCATGCCACCAGCCCCCCCGCCTTCAGTGACTCCATCTAAAGCAGCAAAATCCAGGTACAATTTCTAGTTATTTTCATTAGTCTAGTTATTTTCCATATTTTTGCCTCTTAGCTGCAGTTGAGTTTATATAGCATTTGTATTTTGTATATACTTCTAGAATAATGCTTTGTTTTGGTTCTACAGTTCAACCGATCCTCCCCTGGAGGGAGAGACAGCCATCTTCCTCCACGGTCAGGAGAAGATTTGGAAGGGGTTCATTAACATGCAGTCCGTGGCAAAGTTCGCCACAAAGGCCTTCTTGGTGTCTGGATCCTTTGAATATCTGAAGGAGGTTGGTGCTAAACATATATTAATTTCTCTTTCTCTCACTCCCTGTCTTCTATGTATGAAATCACATTTGTTCGATCTAATCAGAATCAATATTGTTCACCTTGTGCAGGACCTGCCAGACACCATCCATGTTGGTGGACGTATCTCCCCCAGCACAGTGTGGGATTACGTGGGGAAGCTGAAGACCTCCCTGTCCAAGGTTGGTTTCACAAAGCTCCGTCCGAAAGACTCTGAAGTCCTCAAACGCCTTTGAACTTAATTTATATTTGAGCTCATAACAGTACATCTTCTTTAATCTCTTTCTCTTGCTCGCGCTTTCATTCGTTCCTATAATTTTTTTGTTCTTCAATTTGCTTTCTTTCATTCTTTTTCTTTCTTTTCACTCTTTCTTTCCTGCTCTTTCATTGCATTCATTCTTTCCTTCTCTTTTTCTTTTTCTCTCTTCCATTCTTCATTTCTTTGTTTGGTTCTCTCCTTTCCTCTCCTGCTCTCCTCCTCCAGGAGCTGTGTCTGATCCGGTTCCACCCAGCCACGGAGGAGGAGGAAGTGGCGTACGTGTCCCTTTACTCGTACTTCAGCAGCAGGAAGCGCTTTGGTGTGGTGGCCAACAACAACCGGCGCATCAAAGACCTCTATCTGATCCCGCTGAGCGCCAGGGACCCACTGCCCTCCAAGCTGCTGCCCTTCAACGGCCCAGGTACGCATTGTCACGGCTGGGGAAAGAACAATACATACCACCGTACTGTAACGTTTTTAACACCTGAGTACGACTACTTTGAAGAGACTTTCAGGTTTTAGAGCTGCTTTAGGTAAGATTCGGGAGCTGTAGAGAGAGCGCAGAAAAGAGGACGGGGTTTGAAACATAACAACCCATAAATAATTTTGGCTCCCTGTCTGCATTTCTCTGCCATTGAGAAGTGTTGCATTAATAATTGATAGGCAAGATGGAGGCCCTGAACCAAACAGGGAAGAGATGCCCTGATTGGTCAGAAATGAGCTGGGAGCGGACTCAAATCTAAATTGGCTCATACAGAGGCAGGCGAAGACAACTCAAAACAGATAACCGCACACAGATATAGCACATTTAACTCAATGATAGCTGCCATTTCTAGGAAATTACACTCAAATAATAGCCTACCCACATCATCACCTTTAATTATTTTAGGTAATTACTCCTTGTTATTTCAGTGTAAGTGGTAAAGTATTGGCCCTTTGATTTGAATGGAGGGATTCTGGAGTTGTTTGCACCGCGAGGGTGGGAGGCTGTAGCCTAGTTTCTGTTCTTTTTATTCTTTCCTGGAATGCACCTCAGTACTTTATACACATGCTCTGTTTGGACTGGGAATCTGACACAAATCACATGTTTGACACATGGTTTCTAAGACAGGATGGTGGGCAGTTCAAGTTGGTGTCACTTTATTAATCCTGTCTTGTTTGTTGGCCAGATTATTGTAGGTGTTCCTAGTAGCATGAGAATCAAAGGAATTTGATCACATAGTAGAACAGAGTCTCATCATGCTTGTGACTACCGTGCAAGCCAGGTTGGGACTAAATGCACAAAAAAGAAATGCAACAATAAAAGTAATATACATGATCCAACGTGGTTATTTTTATAAACTTTAGTACATATTAAAAGTCCACCCCAGAATTTTCTAAGATGTTTGTATTTGTGTCTATGTTGCAGGACTTGAACCAGCCCGACCCAACCTGCTCCTGGGGCTGCTGATCTGCCAGAAGGACAAGAAGCGGGCCGGAGCTCCAATAGAAAACGAGGAGAAACGATCGAAGATCCAAGCCAAAGACATGGACGACACAGGCCTCCCCAAGCCAATGACCTCCGTCAAAGCTGAGAAGACGCTACGATCAAGTTTGGAAATTCCCTTCAGCACCACTCCTCCGGGCTCACCTCCGCCCCTTAGCACCTCTGGAACCGCAGGTGTCTCCTCTATCTTTTCCCTTCTGTCCTCGGTCAAGGCACCGGCCACCATGGCTGCTCCCATTGGAACAGACTCACTGTCTTCATTGGGCTCTGCTGCTTCCTCGGCTGCCAGCGCCACCCCTCTCCAGACCATCCTCAACACTTTGTTTGGAAAGAAGAAGCATGACTCGGAGGCCTCCAACTCTCCCTCCCAACCCGGTGGGGAGCCCTCGGTTCCCCCGGCTACTTTACTGGATCCCATTGTCCAGCAGTTTGGACAGATCTCCAAAGAGCGCCAGGAGGAAGAGGATGAGGACGATCGGCCTTATGACCCCGAGGAAGAATATGACCCTGGCAAGGGTTACAGCGCACCTCTGAAACCCATTCACACCATCAAGGAACCCGTAGTCCCCAAGCAGGTTGAGGCCATGGCCGGTGAGGCGGATGATGTGGCGTACGACCCAGAGGACGATTCCATCTTCGAAGAGGTTAAACCCGTAGTCCCAGGTCCAGCTAAAGCTACAGGAACAAATGGCTCACCAAAAGACCAGACCGACAAAGTGATATCTGCCCCGTTCTCCCTTCCAGACACACTGTTAAGCAAGTCCCTCCTTGCAAATTGTCATCTTTTACAGCTGGGCAAAAAAGTCGAAGAGCTGGTGAAGTCTTCCTCGGTCGCTCCTTTAATCAACCAGAGACGGGACCCTCGTCAGGCTCTAGCTAGCAAGAGACAGCCAAGCCAAGAGGAGCAGCAACAGCAGGAGCCGGAGGAAGAGAAGGAGAAGGAGCCGGCAGAGATGCCTCCACCCTCACAGCCCGATGTTCAAGAACCTGAATTGGCCAAAGTTGACAAAGTTCAAGTCTCTGAACAGTCAGAAGAACCGGAGCTACCACTTCTTTTCCTGCCCCAGCAGGAGAAGAAAGAGGAGGTTCTCCCATTCATGGAGTCGGACATGGAAGAGGTTTCAATTCCCCTGTTGGGTGAGCAGGAGGATCCCGAAGTAAAAGCAACCTTCATAGAGGAACAAGAAGAAGAAGAAGAAGAAAAGGAGGAAGAGGAAGCTGAGCCATTTATGGCCGAAACCGAGGAGCAAAAGTTCAGCATCTGGCCTAATTCTGACCATATTCTCAAAACTAGCGAGGACTCAAAGTATGAGGAAGATCCAGACTATTATGAAGACTCGGAAGACACAATGACGTCCTCAATCCCAGTGCTTACTCAGAGCATTGCAATGGGAGACCATTCCTCCCACATGCCGCATATGCCTCCTTCAGGCTACAACTCAAATAAGTACAGACCTCCGGCTGACCTTCCCAAGCCTGCCAGCTTCCCCCCGCCACAGATGGGGCTCCCTCCAATGCAAGGACCACCCCCGATTAATCGTCCACCACCTATATCTGTCCCTCCGGCCATACTGCCTAGGCTATCAGGCCCCCCACCTATGCAGGGACACCCCCCACCCATGCAGGGACACCACCCACCAATGCAGGGACACCATCCACCCATCCAGGGACACCCTCAACCCATGCAGGGACACCCTCAACCCATGCAGGGACACCCTCCACACATCCAGGGACACCCTCAACCCATGCAGGGACACCCTCAACCCATGCAGGGACACCCTCAACCCATGCAGGGACACCCTCAGCCCATCCAGGGACACCCTCCACACATCCAGGTGCCTCCTCCTATGCATGGCCCTCGTCCCCCGATGCAAGGCGATGGTGGTCAGCAGTATGGCCCGCCTCCCGGTAGCTATCCCCCCTACCAGAACCAGAACCAGTGGCGCGGCCAGCAGCAGCCACCTCCTGGACCTCCGCCCCAGAATATAATGCCTGCCAGAGGACCATCACTCCCCTTCCAGCCTATGGGCCAGAGAGGACCTCCTCAGATGTTTGACCACTCTATGCCACCCCAGCACATTAGACCGCAAGGGCCCCCACAAGGTCTTCCAATGCCCCCTGCTTTTGACGGACAAAACAGCTTGGCTCCGCCGCGATTCTCTGGACCTCCACCACCATTCAATTTCCATGGTTCCAGAGGTCCTCCTCCACCCTTTACTGGCCCCCCTCAGGGTCATTTTGACAACAGACTCCCTCCCCAACCCCACTTCCCTGGACCCAGGGCACCGCCGCCAGCTCCCTATCGGGACCATGTGGCCCAACCCCCCATGGCCGAGCCTCCACGAGGCCCCGTCGATCAGTATAACAAAGAAGGCGTGAGTGCTTTCAAGCAGGCCATGGACCAACACCAACACCCCAATCCTCTGCACATGTATAAAGACAATCAAGCACCCCCTCCCTCTCCAGGTCCTTCCTTCAGGGGCCCGTTGCCGGATCCCTATCCAGAGCGTCGAGGTCCACCCGAGGAGAGCAGCCAGTCCTTCCATCCACATAGCCATTACAGAGACCCCAGAGCTCACTCTCCACCCCACCACCGAGGATCCTTTGAGGACCACCGAGGCCCACCTCCTCCAGAGAACAGGGGACACCCACCTCATCATTTCATCGCAGAGAGGTACCGCCTCGAACGACTGCCGGATGAGATAAGACCCCCGCGTCACACCGGGCCACTCCTGCCGACCCCGTCCGAGGGCCCAATAGTGCCGCCGGGCCGCATGGGAGGCCAGAGTCCAGACCTTCACAGGGAAGAGCACTGGCGCCACCACTCCCCCGATATGAGGAGAAGGAGCAGCTCCCAGCGCGAGGACTCGGAGCCTCGCGGGCTGGAACGCCTGAGCCGCTTCGAAGGTGTCCACCGAGAACCATCTGCTGGACAGGCGCACCTCCCCGAGGAGAGGCAGAGGGAGATGGCCGAGGACCGCCGCAGGGACAGGGATCGGGAAGGCCCCCCGCATGCGGGCAGGCCCTCCTGGGACCGGGCCCAGGGCAAGCGCTGGAGCAGAGAGCGGGAGTGGGACAGAAGCAGAGAGAGGGACCGGGAGAGAGATGGAGAAAGAAGCCGGGAGCGCAGCAGGGAACACAGTAGGGGCCAAGAGGTGGAGAGACATAGGGAGCCAGAGGTGGAGAGACACAGGGACCCAGACGTAGAGCGACACAGGGAGCCAGAGGTGGAGCGACACAGGGAGCCAGAGGTGGAGCGACACAGGGAGCCAGAGGTGGAGCGACACAGGGACCCAGAGGTGGAGAGACACAGGGACCCAGAGGTGGAGAGACACAGGGACCCAGAGGCAAACAAGAGGCGCGACCGGGAGAGAGTCCGGGACAGAGAGAGGGATAGAGGCAGGGAGAGGGACCCAGAGAGGAAGGAAGGAGACAGAAGGGAAGGGGAGAGGCGAGAAGGAGAGAGGGGTGAAGGAGACAGGAGGGAAGGGGACAGGAGAGATGGCGATAGGAGGGAGGGAGAGAGGCAGGAGAGGCAGGAGAGGCGGGAGGGGGACAGGCAGGAGAGGCGCGAAGGAGAGAGGAGGGAAGGAGAGAGGAGGGAGGGAGAGAGGCAGGAGAGGAGGGAAGGAGAGAGGAGGGAGGGAGACAGGCGGGAGGGAGAGACAAGGGAAGGGGAGAGGAAGGAAGTGGAGAGGAAGGAAGGGGAGAGGAAGGAAGGGGAGCGGAAGGAAGGGGAGCGGAAGGAAGGGGAGCGGAAGGAAGGGGAGCGGAAGGAAGGGGAGCGGAAGGAAGGGGAGAGGAGGGAAGGGGAAAGGAAGGAGGGAGAGAGGAGGGAAGGGGAAAGGAAGGAGGGAGACAGGAGGGATGGGGAGAGGAAGGATGGGGAGAGGAGGGAAGGGGAAAGAAAGGAGGGAGAGAGGAGGGAAGGGGAAAGGAAGGAGGGAGAGAGGAGGGAAGGTGAGAGGAAGGAAGGGGAGCGGAGAGACAGCGAGAGGAGAGACGGGGACAGGAGAGACCACGATCGAGACAGAACCAGGGTTCGCGACAGAGACCGTGAACGTGACCGAGACCGCGAGCGTGACAGAGACCGCGACAGGAGACGCAGCAGAGATAGAGATCGTGATCGTGGGAAAGACCGCGCTAGGGACCGGGACAGAGACCGGGATCGTGAGCGCCGAGAGAGGAGCAGGAGCAGAGATAAAAGAGAGGAGAAGAAGGAGGCTAAACACGACGTTTCCAGGGAGAGTGAAAGACACGCAGATGTGGAGAACAAAAACTCTTAGTAGTCCTCTCCCTCTCGGACCATGTATTACTGCTGTGAGAACCGGCAGGAGCATCCTATGTAAATATGATGGACAGTATTTAAGTGGACCTGCAATAGCTATAGACTGAAGGTCTGGCATACTTGTATTGCCATTTATAAATTAATGGCCACACTGTGGACAGTTTGTGTTTAAATCATAATTCCGTATGTGCTCTTTTTAAAGAACGAAATGCAAAGTAACAAATTTCCACTCACTGTCAAATTTCTTTTTGTAAATACGAATGTGTGTATATATACTGATGTTTTTAACTATACCTTTTCTAAGTAGAGAAAATGTAAGCCATATATCCTGGAAGGATAATGTGAAAGTTGACCTGTACGTCTGTATGTGTACATTTCAGCAGTTTTCAATATCATGGCTCTTTTGACAAAATAGGTAGGTAATTGACGGTTATTGCAACATGTTGATTTTGTTGAAACTCACATCCACCAATTAAACCTTTTTTGACTTCTTTTTTTGTCCTTTGCTTTTCCTTCTCATCCGTTCTGTCAGCCAAGAGCCAACACAAAAAGTGTATAGTTTTGGCCTGTGGGCTGAACATGTTCTGCTCATAATTAGGAGAGCAAAAGAAGATGAGTTTTCCCTCATGGCTATAGCAGATAGTTTTGGAGAGGATTACTTATAAGTAAAAATAAAAAATAAGGTGTGTGTGTTTAGGTTACAAGTTGTGTGAACACCTCAAGGCCTTTGCGGTCTTGGCTCTTAAAATGGGAAATGTAATCTTTTTTTCTTGCATAATTTGGGGTGGAAATGCCCTATGGCTCCAGAACAATGCTAAACTGGATAAATTAACATAGAATTGCCATTCAAAGCACAGGTCAGAATTGGTTGTAGTGTTACAATTGTACACGGCAGCTTCGGAAAATGATAAAGGATGAACTGATAGCACTTCATCTGATGCTGGTTATAAAACAATGTTTCCAAATTGAACTAAAATTCCCATTTCATAGTAAACAAAACTATTAAAGAGTCGACAACCAAAAGGTCCATGCATTCGATATACACATTTAAGTACGTGTTCAGAGAAAGAAATGTAATTTATTTATTTACCTTAAGCACTTGGCACAGTGGTCTATCGTTATCTTAATATATATATATATATATATATATATATATATATATATATATATATATATATATATATATATATAATTGAGGATATATTAACTAACATTTATGAAATAACTACACACATAATAATCGTATTAATATTTCAGTTCAAGTCATCATTTAGTTGCTATTTTCACACTTCCTCAGCAGGTATGGGGTATGCAAGGTTGGAAAGACCAGTCCGGCTTCCTTCCAGAAGGAAAACCTCCTGTATCTTCTTCGGGCACCAGATGAACTCCTCTTTAGGCTCATAGTTCAAGAAGGCAAAGCGGACCAGCTTCATGCGCTGTGCCCTATCGAGCACGGCAAACAGGAAGTAGTTGAGCACGCTCTCCTTGACCATGGGAAGATTCCCATGCACAAGGGTTTCCTCCAGGAAGAAGTGAACCAGCGGGGCTTGGTAGTGCCTGAACCCCAGTGTCCCCAGGCACTTCAGGATGCGAGTGAGGCGCAGGTTGTTGTGAGTGTAACTGCAGTTGAGATAAATTATTCAACAATGCTTCACCATTGTATAATTCACCATTTAAGCGACTTCCAGTATTACTGTATTGGATACATGAAGTAATGAGGAAAGTGGTAGGCATCTTATGGACATTGCGGTTTGAAAACAGATAATATTGGATACATGGGATTATTTTTTCAGTAAGTGCAACCCGAGAAACCCAATCGTGTATTAAACACTGACGTATTTATATATTGTTTTAGCTTGTAAGAATGGCATTTTAATTACCGGTTAAGATTTTGAAATCTCTGCTGCCAGTGTGATGCTCTCCTGACCTCTCCAGTTTCCAGGTTAGAGAGCTCAATCCCGTAGAAGTCCAACATGAGCCTGTAGGACTCCTGCAGATAGACTTTAGCTGTCTCGTCGTTACAGAAAGCCTGTAGATATGGAATCTTGCTAATAAAAAACTGTGGGACATGAATATTTCTTTTCATATTACTTTCCTGGTGGATATTTGTATCACCTCAATCTCCTGTTTTGTCAGTTCGAAGGCTTCATGGTTCATTCCGATCTCTTGCAATGGGAAAATCCTTTAAAGGGGTGAAAGAAAAGTTTATTTTCAAGGGCTCAAACTTCTGTTTAAGATTTGACTGCATTTGCTCTTGTCCTTTCTGCATTAGCTCTTTTGGTAGGGACAGTGATCAGCCAGTGTGTGAGAGAATGTCTGTGTTGTGTCCAGCTCCACACCAGGGCCACTTCCTGTAGTATTAACCTCAACACATGCATGTCTGTATCTGTGGGGAGACCATATAACCCAATCAGGTTCCATCCTGGGACGTTCTATCTGTAGTTCTACTTCTAACCAGTGCACCACCCCAAGTAATTAGGCATCCAGCAAACCATAAAGCTAAACAATCAGATCTCAGTGACAATGCATTTGGAACAAATTATCATCTGATTTCTTTATTTGTTTAAAATATGCATCAATGTTATATTGTCAGTGACATGTAAATCGGGTCCTCTCCATTTTTGGCTTGCCATTGGATGAAAGTATGCACTTCCTCCAGTCTGGAATATTGCCCACGCCATTCTTCATGAAACTCATGTATGTAGAAACCTTCAGAAAAAAAAAATCAATATTGTTTACTTTGACTTAAGTGTGTGGTCCAAAACACTGCTGGCTCGATTCTAGACGTACGTTCTGTTTAATGTAAAGATTTTATTTGTCATTGAATTGAGCTGCGGTGGGGCTTACCGTCAGGAACAGATGGCGTTTTTCCGAGATAAAATTTTAAATTAGGCATGTCGTTCCCCTGCTACAGAAAAGTGGAAATTGGTGATATGCTCACAATTAACATTTAAGTGACTTACGACTTACTTCTCTGCTCTGGAACCTTCTGCCAGTAGAGAGCTGCAAGAGTATAATCAGTTATATAGTGTACAGAAAAATGCTTCGTTTTGATAGCTTGATTTTAGGGCCTTTATTCTAAAAGGATACTTACGGGATAGTCATGCCTGTAGTTATACATGTCCCTTGCTGCATTTTGGAATCGATTGAATTTGTACTACAGGAGGAAAAGTAAACATGCTATTGTTATTAGTTACAGAAATATTTATTGATTTATATGATATATAGATCGCTTCCAATACATTGAAACGCAAGACTCTACCCAGCTACGCACATCATAGGGTCTCTGGGTCGACTCTCTGGGTAGACGATCGCGTTGGGGATCTCTCGACGTTTCCCAGGTTGTGTCGTAGTCGCAATACAAAAGATCAGCGGGTTCAACCTGGGACGGGTCATTGTTTCTCGTAGTCTCTTCGTCGTCGGTGGGTTCTCTGTCCGGTGTCGACCTCTTTGCAGGGTTTCGTTCGTTGAGTCCCAGGCGCAGCAATAAAAAAGGTAAAAGGCCAACCGAAGTATATGCGACCATTAGTCGAAGACGACGACAAAACAGTTTGCGACAGAAAGTACACAGATATTTAAAACCGTGTAACACGTAACCAAATGCTCGTGTCGGTCGAAGCATTGCAAGTTGCATTGTTTCATAAGCAAGATGTGAACTTTAAAACTCGATCAGTGAATATAGCCTTCCCTTGCCTGATTTTGAATTAGCTCGAGGTTTCACTTTCGATTTTCCACTTGCAGGAAGTCACAGCTAAAGGCATAATTTTGGCCTACATCTGTGCCGCGTACACGCACACGCGCACACGCGCGCGCGCGTGCACACACACACACACACACACACACACACACACACACACACACACACACACACACACACGTAAAAACACCTCAAAATGTATCATTGACACCTTAAGTCAGCAGGAATGAACAATGTTTCCCAGCAGTGATGCCAGAGAGGAATTAAGTTACAGTTTCAAGCCACTTTGTGTACAATGGCTTGGAAGACCGTTTACAGCAGCTTTCCCCCTTTGCAAGCTATTTATTTATTTCGAATCCTTTGTTTTGATGCATTTAATTCTATGAAACCACACAGTCAAAATAAACATTTCCCTAAAACCCTGCTCAGTCTTCATCATGTCCTCAGTCCTGGTTATCATTGTAGATATAGGGCTTTGCAAGCAAGCTGTTTGCAGGGCAATTCCTCATCTTATTTCCTATGGCAACACAGACCTAAAGCTATCAACGGCCATCATTGTGTCTTAATGTCTTCCTGTGTCATTAAGAGGAACAGAGTGCATCATGTAACAGGCCATTAAAACTGCAGATAACGCTTCTGGGAGGACATTGTCTAGTCACCTGCTCCACATTAGTGGATTGGAACAAGATTCAAAGATTACCAATTCCACACACTTCCACCTTAAGGTGTTTATAGGGATAAGCGTATACGCTCGATGATTCCACTTTGGTGAATGTTATCAGCCCAAAAATACATGCATGTAAACAATAACTATATCACTGGGGTGTGTCTCAACACAACTCCCTAATGCACAGGGGCTAACTATTTCATATTAATAGAAAGAACATATTTACTTATGTGATAATACACCCATGTGATGTATAACTGATTAATTTATTATATGCCAACTAATGTATTTAACTGAACCAATCATTCCAGCATGTGGCAAGTAGGCCTATATACAGTAATACAACATTTAATGAAATGTATGATGGAATAAACTGAAACACTGACATACCACACACACACATACGCACACCCACCCACTGACGTGCAAGCACTCACACTTTACCCTCATTATTGTTTTTCGCTTTGTGACTCAGTTTGACACTTCTCTTAACAAAGTGGCATACTATCAGCTCGAGGTGTGAGAAGGAGCACTGCGCGGTGCGTTCTCGCTTGACTCAAGTGCTTGCGTGAGTGACAGACTTGATCACACAATTGGTGACAATTGTGAAGCAGAGGGCTTAGATTAACCCGCGCTGTCGCCGGTGTAACTCCAGAAGGCTATAAGGGCCTCCTGACGTCTACTAATGGCTCTCTATATATGCTGTTGGTGTCACGACGCCCACTGGGCCAGAGTATGGTGTCTTCATAACACCCTCCCTCCCCCGGTCCACCAGTGTCGCCAGGGGCGAGAATGAAGAGGCACAGCGTTAGGAGCCTTATTCTCATCCTATCCACCATTTCCTTTTTGCTCGTAGGGGCAGCTGTGTTTGACGCGCTCGAGTCGGAAAGGGAGAGCATACGAAAAACTATTTTGGAACAAAAGATGAAAGAAATCCGAGATAAGTATGCGTTCACTGAAGGAGACTTTCAGCAAATTGAAAGAGTGGTCGTTCAGTCTGAGCCACATCGAGCCGGGAGGCAGTGGAAATTTGCAGGCTCTTTTTATTTTGCCATCACCGTTATCACAACCATTGGCGAGTAGTTCTCCGCCGTTTTCTTTTCTTTTCTCACTAACCAAACAGCAGCTTACAGCAGTTCAAACATTTCTGTTCATGTGTGTATGTAGGCGTATCTTTGTGTGACTGCTACTCTTGCCTACTGTTTGTCTACCCTTTTGAGTATTTTTGTCTCTTAGAAGCTGATGGTGTCGTTTAAAAGTAATAGCATACTACTACTGTGACTTCGTAGGTTACGGCCACACTGTTCCCTGTACAGATGCGGGCAAGGCATTCTGTATGATTTACGCTGTGTTGGGAATCCCTCTGACACTGGTCATGTTCCAGAGCCTGGGCGAGAGGATGAACACACTGGTCCGCTGCCTGCTTCGCCATGCCAAGCGCTCCGTGGGCCTATGGGACGTGGAGGTGTCCATGGGCAACATGGTGCTGGTGGGGCTGCTGTTCTGCACCAGCACCCTGTGTGTGGGCGCCGCCGCCTTCGCACACCTCGAGGGCTGGACGTTCTTCCATGCCTTCTACTACTGCTTCATCACCCTCACCACCATCGGCCTGGGGGACTTGGTGGCCCTGCAGAAGAGCGACGCCCTCCAGCGGCGGGCGCCCTACGTGACCTTCTGCTTTACGTACATCCTGGTGGGGCTCACCGTCATCGGGGCAGTCCTCAACCTGGTGGTCCTACGCTTCCTGACGGTCAGTGCGGCCGAGACCCGGGCGGAGGAGCAGGAGGAGCAAGAGCAGCGGCAGGCGGAGCAGCAGGCAGAATGGCAGGCGGAGCGGCTGTGCGATGCAGAGTTGAAAGACACCGTGGACGCCAAGGTGGCAGAGGACAACCTTGGCAGCAGCTTATGTAACCTCCTGTCCCTGCCCGTGGAGGGGGGCAGCAGCCGCACCAACCTCCTCCCCTCCTCCTCCTCCTCCTCCTCTGCCTCTGAGGATGAGGCGCCAAACAACACAGTGGCCTCAACCACCACCAACACCGCCCCCGACAGTGGAGGTCTCTGCATTCTGCTCTCCTGCATGAGCTGTTGCACGGACCCCGGGCCGGCTCCGTCTCGTGGCGACCCGTTTGGTTGTCATAGCAACCCCATCTTCTACAACTCCATCTCCTACAGGGTGGAGCAGATTGCCACCTCGTCTTCGGCCTGGGCTTCCCCAAGCGGTGGTGGTGGGGGTATCTACCTAGGCAGGAGTGGTCTGTACACCAGGAGAAAGTCTCTCTAGCTCTTGTTTGGACATGTGTTGGTGTTAGTTTTGGCCTCATTGAAAGCTACATCACAAATCATTTTAAACTATCCCAGATATAAGTTACGCATAATATGCACACGCATATTGGGTCTCAAATGTGAACTAAATGTTGCCACTGTAATGTAAAGATTGCTTACACTCGGCAATCATTGGTGGGTTCCCCTTCTAATAGGAATTCACCCTCCACTGCGCTGCCCAGTTCCCTTAGTAACGCTTCCTTCCCCAAACCCAGTGCAGTGGAAAGATCTGCTGTGTACACTGTGCTTCGGTACAGACAGGTGGATGTGGAGCACTTAGTAAACCTCTATAGGAAGTGGCGGGGTCAAATTGTTGAATTAAAAGGAATCAGAAAGATTTCAATGTCACCAGCTACGTATATTTTATTTTACAATATTTGCAATTGTTTTCAATAATAAGTGTGAAGAATTAAAAAAAGTCAAATTTTGGCCCATACAGGTCAAATAAAAAAAGGCAATACCTAATATTGTTATAATCGTTATATAGGAATAATCATATAAAGGAAAATAAGGAATAGCCCAGAAAAAAGATCATATCATAGGCCTTCATATATGCATCACCAAATTATGATCTCTGTTAATCGTGGGTTGTATTGTAAATATATAACAAAGGAGTATATATTGTACGCATACTAGACTTATAAATAAATATGACTAACCCAATGTAGCTTCCTGTCATTTTAATGTGTTTTTCACAGCTATATCGCAAGGTGGCAGTATTTCTCTATGGTATTTCTCAGGCTGTGTGGACCATTAACTGAAAAAGGTGTGGAAGGAAGATAGAGCTGTGGGGAAGTCTATTTCTTACTCTAGATCCATTTTTAAAACGGCAACAGTCTGTCCAATCGGTGCACTCTTACAATTACATACCATTTCACATAACTTAAACTGTGTGTGTACCTTAACCATAGAGCATTTATTATGAGGAATTATAACACTTAAGAATGTCAACGTCTGTCCATGGTTTGATCCTAAATGGCACATGCATCTACGAACGCACGCACACACACACACACACACACACACACACACACACACACACACACACACACACACACACACACACACACACACACACACACACACACACACACACACACACACACACACACACACCTTGTGTATAATGTGTAGGCCTATGTAGCTATTGACATGTCAATTTCAAAACACAGACAATATAGACACAGATCTAGGCCTAGGCTACATAACCTCCAAATAAAATTCGACCCTTCTCCTAAAGTGTCAGCTCTCTGTGTAGCTGTGACACTGAATGTATAATTCAGAATTAGTAGACTATTATTTATTCACCACTTATTGAGCACCAAATTTGTAAACTAGTTAAATGGTGTGGGCTCAATAGTTAGCTGCGTTTGTTTTGCGGGGCATAATGAGAGCACTCCGCTGAGTGATGAAAGCCATTATCTCATTTGCAAAAAGCAATTTTAATTTATTTATTCTGTTGTGATGCATGGCATGCCCCTCGTCATATTCACGGCTGTCACCCGCTCCACCACCGTCTGTCACAATACAATCCGAGACGTCAACAACCGCCGAGTGAATCCCAAGGCTGTGTGAAATGATGGCACCGACACGTGTCGAATGTGCAGAATGAGCCTTTAAACACCGCTGCTGTTTTGATAGCTCCTGATCGCTTCGGGCAGGGAAGCTAAGCTCTGAAATATTCCAGCGTATCTCTTGAGAGGGCGTCGACGTGAACACGTCCCCCCAGGTGGCGCTCGCGATCTTTCCATCGGGAAAACAAGCACAGCGTTGACTGTATCCAAGGGAGTTATGATCCTGCCGAATTGCTGTAGCCAACTAGTAACGAATTACTTTTCGCAAAGTCCAGTCATTTTACCTCATACCGTTGACAACATGTTGATGGTGAAATCCAAGCGACACAATCATTGTCGTGTATACCAAGTTGTGCGAAGTAGGCATCCACACAATCAAGTAAAAAAAGGTCAACATTGAGCTGATACGTGTACTGAAATCACGTCTGCTTGAGAAAACCTAATCAGGCATTAGCATGGCGTATCAGGCCACGGTGTCGACAACCAAGAAAGACGCTAGTATCGTGCTCATTTATAATAATCCAAAGTGTTATGGCTGAGCTGTAATTGAGTGAGGAAGGAAGACGAAAAACTCAGGACATAGCTGCACTACTCCATGCCAGCTCGTTCGGGAACATTGAGGTATCCAAAGTTGTGTAAGGGGTTGGTTTGTTGAATTGCTCATCTGTTTTACGTCAATCGTAGGACTGCAAGTTCCTTCTTCTATAATCAACAACATCAAGGTAAGTAAAAAATAAATAAAACAAGTTATGGACCTTTTATGGGCCTTTTCCTAAAGAGGACTTTAACCCAGTGAACGAGGAACGTTTTTGCAGAAATCAAACATAAGACCTTGTTCCTGTTTTGAAATTGGCGTGGAGCTTTAAATCAACAATGGAAACAGGCCCCGTTTTAGACAGCTGTGCACGAGGGAGTGGGGGCATTCAGATATAGTATGGACCAGATTTGTATTCGCATTACAGTGTGCTCTTCAACCCTCGTTTAAATGTCGAGTATGTGTATTCTCCACATGTCAAAACAGAACATTATTGTAGTAGTATAAACTATTAATATTAAAAGTATCTAATTATATTGGTTGAATGTGATTTGTTCGAGGCATTCATCTAATAACCATGCCTAACCTTAGGGCTATACTAAAACCTTTATAATAGTCCATAAAATAAATAAAAATAGGATATAAATAAATTAGAAATTATTGGTAAAAGTAGGGTTGCGTAAAAGGGGAAACGCAAAAACCCGGGACATCCTTGAAATGGTACAAATCACCCTGGTAACCGCCCATTATACCGTAGCAACCACCTACAACACCATAGTAACCGCCTAGCATCCATCCACCAACCCGACAACACCCTAGCAATAGCCAAGTGACGCCCCAGAATCCACCAATAGGCAATTACCAATGAACTCATCGGGAACTACTTAATTGTTGAACACAGTTCAGTAAGTGTCCAATGGCCAAAGCTATTCTCAGCAGCTTCTGCAAAGTAATCCACCACAAACGCAGAGATAATTATCTGCAATCTTTCTTATTTTTTTGTTATTGTATGTATGTATGTATGTATGTATGTATGTATGTATGTATGTATGTATGTATGTGTGTATATATATATATACAATTTGTTTTGTTTCACATGTTTAACTTCGTTTTTTGTTGTTGTGTGTAATTGTTCGCACTACCCAAATGCCTGTTATAAATGTGACATGTAATAAGAGCAACTCTTTTACATTGTTTGCAGAAGCAATATCATTTAATCTCAGTTTTATCTAATTTTGCTGAACTCGTCTCCCTTGATATCTGTAACCTAGTTTGCTTGAAATGATGCCAGTGTTACACATATAAAACAGAAGTTTGCTCCGATATAGGTTACGTTTTAAATCTATTTAGTTACTCTCAAGCTCTTCCTCTTGTCCTTTAACCCTCTTATACGCCCACGTCACAGGACATTCATCCCAAATTCACTGAAAAGATGATAGATAATTATGAAAGGATTTTGCTTTGAGGACCACGCCCGCCTCTAGAATGGCCTTGAGCTTTGGGAGAAGATGACAGAGGAACAAGATCCTTCAGACATATTTTAAAACAAGGCTTTAATGTCCTTTTTCTGCAAACAAAAACGGCTGATCGCAGAAGTGACGCAGTAGCATTTTACAGAAGCAGTGAAGTAGTTTTACTGGTTTATACGTTTATTCAAATGCATGTGCTTTCAATGTTGGATACTCTGTAAATAATGAGAATTTTGATTTCGTCATTGAAGCAGATGTGTTCCATTGCTTCAGCCTTTTAGCCGAAGCCTGGAGATTCTTGGGATGGTAAATCATGTTGTTTGGCTCGGAGTGCTTGCAACTGTGAAGAAAATGTAAATTATACAACTTGAAAGTGTCATATTTATTTAGATTGATTAAATGCTAATGGTTTCAGATGGAGAGCCAGAGAAAACCGTTATTAATATAAGTTCATTCATGGGGTAATTGCTCATTAGTTTTAATTTCCAGCCAATTAGCTGCTTGTGTCAAACAGTGGGAAGAGCCTGTTCTTGCCATGTGGATGTCTCCCCCAATCAGACACACTGTTTTAAAGCTCCCCGGGATAAAAACGGAGCACAATGATTGGCTTATTACAAAGGCTCAATTAAATTATTTAAGTAGGATTGTTATTATCCCTCAATCAAGTTAGCCCTAAATGTAGTTTAATGTTGGAGGGTAACATTACTGTTCAGCATCCATTAATAAAACCACACACTTCAAGTCTCTCTCTCTCTCTCTCTCTCTCTCTCTCTCTCTCTCTCTCTCTCTCTCTCTCTCTCTCTCTCTCTCTCTCTCTCTCTCTCTCTCACTACCTCTCTCTCTCTCACTACCTCTCTCTCTCTCACTACCTCTAGTTTCTTCATAGATGTCCTGCAATGGTTATACAGCTGGAAGAAAACAGTATACAGGGCACTATTGTAGCTAGTACTAAGCCCCATGGGAATTTGAATCAGCGATTTGCTTCTGGTTCTTTGTTAATGGCATACGCTATGCATGCTCAAGCACGATAAATTATTTACCTGTCATTCTATAGTAGATGGGAACTTAAACACTTCATCCAACCCTGGATGAAACTTTGAGAGTGTATAGGGCTTGTACATCGCAATGTCACATTGCAATGACCGCTGCCATTTTTGAAGCATAAGAGCATTGGAATGTTAGTTATTGTTCTGGTAGTAATGTTCTTTTGGTCATTGTTTAGCAATTAGTTGGGAAATCGTTTGCCATTATTGGGTAACAATGTTATGATTTAGGATTTTACAGTACTACAACTCTCTTGAGTCCTCTCAATACGACGGAGTTTCCCTAACACAAAATTCCCATGATGCATTGTGATGTACAAGCCCTATTATGGACTGACCTCACTTCTTGCTGAGAGGCTGAGCATGTGGTGAACCTATTTGCTGAACTGTGGCTTCAGCTTCTTCTATCCCTCCTGACTTCAGCTGCAGACCTGGCCTTCTAATCACAGTATTATGGCACAGCCAGTCTCTCCTGAGAGCATTTGTGATGAGCCAATTTTAGCCATTTCTTTTAACAGGATTTATCTTTGTATATTAAATTGTACCGTAGGGAAACTGTTTATTGCCAATACCTTTCATAGAATCTTGTGAAAATGTTTCATTAAAGGGCCTCTATTTTACCACCAGGTGTGATGTTGATTAGGCATTCTAAAGCCCAAAGCACACGGCTGTGTCGGTACATATGCAAAATAATGTTTTTGAATGTTCATGTCCAAAATAGCCTTGAGTCCTATTTGAAGCAAGTGGGACAAAAACAACCCTGTTACATTCGTGCCCTGTGTGCTTTGCGCCGTTTAAACAATATGATTTGTTCTATTTGGCTCCATTTAAATAATGTGACTATTTATTGTTTGGGCTGAAAATATGAAGCCAAATTTGCACTCTGTGTGCTTTGGGCGTAAGCCATTTAAAAATGTACCCCGTAGTGACGTCACACGTGGGATTGTCCATCCAGGTTGTAAGATGGACCGATCAACATACCAACCTACCCAATGGACTGTACCAACCGGTAAGCTGACCAAGGGCAGAGTATGACAATTATTACACATTAATCTATATGATTGTGTACTTTATAGTGTTTTATGACTCATTTTGGTAAAAGCTAAATCATATTAAACTCAGAATACACAGAACCCAGTTAACTTGAAATGTTAGCTTATGAAAATGTCAGTGCTTTTCGATTTGTTGATAATCTTTGGCTAAACATTTTTAAGAGGAACATAGTTGAAAGTAACCAACTAGGGTACATAATTTGAGTAAGTGTATACTCATTGGAATTGGCAATCTTCATTCCATGGTTCATTCCAAACCCAGCTCTTGTATTGCCAACCTTATTCTCTCTATGAGCCCATTGTGTTTTGCCACACTTGAATGTTCCATAAAGTTGCTGTTTTAGCAGAAATATAATGAATGAGATAAGGACCAGAAACGAGAATAGAAAGATAAGATTCAATGGACCTCAGTACAGTGCCATTAATAACAAATGCATCTCCTTTTTCTTTTTAAATTTTCCCAGCTATGAATAAAAGTATGACTGGGGCCCACGTAACAAATGGTCTCTGTATAGAGATATGAAAGTAACATCTTTCACATAAAAACATAAAAGAGAAAGTAGTCACAGAAGTGTAAGCAGATTGACACAGGAGAGCTGCTCATCTGTTAATCTTGCTAAACGAGCCAAGAGACAGATCTTTGCTTGGGCCATACGTACTAAATTATTCACCACACTACACTTCTGTTTGATTCCATTTATCTTATTCTCACTGTCAATTGTCTCGATCCCAAGTTGCCACTGGAATCTCTGTCTTTTTTGCTTGACTGTGCACTCATTAGAAACACATTGGGAATGGGTGGGGGGAGGAAAGGGTGTGTGTGTGTGTGTGGGGGGGGGGGGGGGGGGGGGGGGGGGGGATTGAGAAGCGAGGAGGGACACGAAAGAAAAAGGCAAACTCTTAATGTTCCACCATCATTTTACAGTGCACTAATGTATGCGGTTATCCGCATGGTGACATAAAAGGATGGGTTTTTGCTGTGATATAGATTTGCCAGTACACGCAGTGTTCCGTGGCTCTCTCCCTGCAGACTGTAAGCCACCAGTGGAAGCACTATCTTCTGCTGTGGTACAAAACAGTTGCTTTGCATTCAAAGCAGCACTCATCCACAGACATTTGATATAGCTCTGGGTTCATAAGTATGGACCAATAGGAGTGCAAACTCGGCGTCTTTCAGAACAAACTCAGGGTCTTTCACAACAAATAACTGTGTTCCGTCACATTAGCGCTCATGGTCTCCAACAGTATTGGGACTTAATTGGGACTCCATCCACTTTTTGTCGTTAACAAGACAGCGCTAGCATTTATCATCAAAGGAGTGGCCAGGAAATCCACAGCTCTGGCTTCATCTGCATCTGTTTGGTATGCCAACCCTGGCAACATCTGGATCCTGCTGCCCACTCATGTTATTTTGCATTAGCATACAATGCATCAATCGGTTCTCTTTCAACGAAAGAAGTTAACACACAGAAGTTTTGTTTCCAAGGCAACTACGAAGTGTGCTAGTACCAAGAGTAAATTAGTTTGTCTATGACGGGGAGGGGTGTACCAAAGCAGACAGTTCTATCATCAGCATTTCTTCATGTGGGATGTGATAAAAGTATCAGTCGATAGAGACTAAAACACGTGATCTGAAGCATATGTATACAATATAAATGATTGCTCTATAAGGAGCCTTTGTCTATATTTCGTTTTCCTTTCAATATCACATTCAGCTCACTAATACCGACAGTGACTCATTCTCTCTCTTTCTTAAGCACGCACCAATACACACACAAATGCAGACAGAGCGCTAAAATGTCATGTTGTGGGTGGTAATAAAAGTAAAATAGGTTATAATTACCCAACCCCGCTGTGTATACACTGTATAACACAGCATTTTATGGTAATACGTTTAACAATAATTTGTGTCATAAGTGCAAAGTCTACATCCCAGGTTAAATTAAATAGGAGAGATCAAAGCAGCAGCCCATGTTAATGTGCATCGTGTCAAACTCTTGTCTCTGCAGTAGCAAAGGAGAGTTTCAACAACTTGTCATTGAAATTCACCCACTCCCCTCTCCAAGAATCACCTCTCTGTTGCACAAAACCCCCCATCCATCAAATGTCACACTCACAACACCAAGTGTATACTGCTACCCAGTGTTCAGGTTCTTGGGAGTGTTGCTATCTCACAGGTGGTTACACCAGGCAAGCTGGGTAAATATTAAATGGAAATGAAACAGTGCTCACACTAATAAACCAACAAGGGCAATTCATGGTGATTCAGTTGAAAGGACCCTAGTTGCGTTTTTTGACGACAGCATGGCAATGACAAACCTCCATTTACGAAGGTGTCACTGGGGTTCACTGCCACTAGGGTTCCACCTAGTGGACATTGCTTGGTACAGCGCCAGTTTGAGCTTTCTGGGGTTACTTGTAATTAAACAATTACAAGTATAAAAATGACTTGCTGTGCTTTATCACTCCATTTCAACCAAGAGTATATGAACATCCTCATACTCAGAGACAGTGAGGAGTTGTCACGGCGATAGCCCCAGATTCCCTGGTCTTGCTGAGAGACCTCAGTGTCCCTTGCCAGGAATGACCGTTTCCCCTGGAAGGGTTGTGACTGGGGGAATGGACATGTGGTTCTTATTGGACCTGCAGTCAATTTTGTATTGCCGTTTTCTTTGCTGTTTATGTTCTGTTAAAGGGGAACCTTCTAGCTGGGCTATTTTCTAATATGAGTACTGCTTCATATGAATGTGGCGAAAAATCATGGTCTGCAACATTCTCAGTTTCCTTGAAAATAATCCCAGAAAAGGTTAACCATTGTCATTGGCCTGTTATTTTGATTGCCGGATAACGTCAGTTGTCTAACTTTGCTGGGATTTGACGGTTCCCCTTATAATACAATTATATTCTTTATTCACCTGAAAAGAGGCATTGAACCCAACATCTTTTTGATTGTCTTGCATATGTTCTTCATCACAGTAATCTATGCCATTTAATAACTTATAGAAATAAGTCGTAACAGCCTTCCTAGAACTCTCAGCCCAAAACGCCTTTTGCAGAATCTGTGTTCTAGTTTGAGCTGAAACTGAGGTGTTCAACGCACACTTTTACATTGTACATTCGGCCTATTACGTGCTACATGCAACAAAACAGCTAAGTTCAGACCACCACCCTGTGGTAAAACACAAAACATTAACGATTGTGTATTAACCCATGTTTAATTTAGAACACTGGCAGTTTAAAACGCAATAATCTGATATGTATCTTTTATTTTTTTAAACATTATTTTATGGGCTTTTTTGTGCCTTCAGAGACTACAGGTGGGCATCGAAACCTGGGTCGCCACAAGCCGCAGCGCCCACATTGTCAGCGCCCCGCCCACATGGTCAGCGCACCTGCAGGTGGAGCCACCAAGCGGCCCTCTGGCATGTATCTTGAAATGCACATCATATCTGCTGTCTCCATAGGGTTTCAATAGTTTGTATAGGACAAAAAATAAAAATAAGAGCATAAATAGGGAGTTGTGTAAGAGAGAAACTGCGCATTTCAAGACCACTTTTAGCAACGTGACGGCCACATACTCAGGGTCATTAATCATCAGATGGTTGCTTTGAATGAAGAACATTCACCCCATTGTAATGCCAGGTTGCCTAGGTTACCTAGCTACAGGCAAAGAATGGTAAGCTGTACACCTTGCTGTACTCCCAGATGTACAGCTTTTAACTAAAGTAGTTTGAGTCTTGTTTTAAGATTTTTCTAGAAGGCAATAGACCCCAGGTATTACCTGTAAAACTATTCCATGACATTGGCAGATGTCTTCAGATATTCATGTTGTAGTTACTGGGGGGGAATCCTAACAAAGTAACAAGTGGAAAATCACTGCGTTGATATTTACATTTTCACCAGTTGCCAAGGAGCGCTGGTTTATCATTAATTTAGTCTCTCTCCAGGAGAAACAGTTTCTGGAGTAAGCAACCGGTCACTAACTCTGCAATTGCCACATATGGGTTCACGTTGCTGCATTTTGCAGCGATGAGAACAGTCCAGTTTCAGAACGTGATTTTTGATTTTTGCAAATAGTTGCCAGTTGCAATCAATTTCGACATGAATCTTCGGTCCCTAATGGGGCGACAGATGAACTACATCTCCCTTCATATTCCAGTTCATATTGGAATGTGTGAGGTATTTCCTTGGTCAGTCTGCGAACCTATCGGTCTATTTGTGAAAGCCAGTAACATGATCTATTTTATTTAAATTCCCCCCAAAAAATCCACTCGTACATGTACTCATTAACAGGGATGGGTACCGAAACCCGGTATTAAACGGGCCCTGGAGCCAAATTATTAAAGACCCTAGGCTAGATAAACGTTGCGATAGTTAGATCACTATAATTAAGATGTATTTTCACTATTCCCGAGTTATTCCCGACATTAAAACAAAATTCAAAAGAGAAAACTCTCCTCAGTTTCTCCGAGCCTGTCTTTTAAGTGTGTGTGTGGGGGGGGGGGGGGGGGGGGGGGGGGGGGGGGCGGCAATCTCCCTCTGCCTTCCCTCACATGGAGCTATGAATTAAGTATATTTTCTCTTAATTCAGACTAGATGAACGTTGCGATAGTTATATCAGGGTTCTTCCCAAACAATGGATGCTAATAGCTGTGCCACCATGCTCCTTTCCAGTGCCACCATGTGACATTGCAAAATAGAGCTGTCGTGACACAGACATTTAGTTTAAGTTTTTTTCCCGTTTATTTCTGAAATGGTTCAATTGGTTAAAAGCCATGTTTTATTTGGATATGTGCTGAAACCAAGTTTATAAATAGGTATATATTAAAAATACACTGGTATTATAAGGCTACATGTTAATGTTGTATAGGATTCTTGCAGGGCTGGCTAAAGGCATAGGCCATACAGGCGGTCTCCAACTGTCTGTATGTTTTTTCAAATTCAAATTTGAAAATTAATTAAAAAAAATACAATTGAAATTAAAATTCGCCGGGCGCCCTTCCTCATTTTCTGCCTTGAGGTAACAAATGAACAAATAAAGATAGAAAGAAATACACTTTGCAGCCCTGTCTCTTACAATACCTTATCAGCCCTGGCCAGGTGCACTTGTACTATGCACACTTTAAAATTTTAACTCTTTATGTTAACAAAGCGATAAATATTAGCAGGACTTGAACCTGCATCTCAATGGCTGATAACAGCTTTCCCCACCATGGCACCAGTAGGCTACAGCATGAATGAGCTGATCCAAAGTTATATTTGGCATTAAATTAATGTGACCTTTTCAAAAAGCAGTACTCAATTAAAATGTAACTATTCACATAAAATAAATGTCCAACAATAAGAACACAATTTAACTACATAAACACGATTTCCAGTAATACAAAATTGTTTCATACATATCTCACTATACCTATTTAGCTAAATGCTACAGCCTATCTGTAGCCTATTATATGAATGCATCGTGTTCTATTCTGTTCTGTGACAATTTGCAGTCAAGGGTGGTTTATGTCGCTCTCTTCCAAACTTACATCCAGGCTTTGGCACAGTTGAACTAAGATTGGTAGATTTAGAGATCAGCAATATTAGATTTAGAGCTAGTTTTGTTCCATGCCAATAAAGCACTTTCAATTGAACTGAATAAAGATAGAGGTTGGAGGCGCAATACTGTGGTTGGGTAAAAATGCAGTGTGTGTGTGTTACTAACATGCATTATGTGTGTGTGATGTGCATGTGTGTGTGTCTGTGCAACCAGAATATGGTGGAGTTTGTAGAAAACAATTTGATTTGATTCTTTTATAAAAATTGTATGCATATTGGGGATGAGTTTAGCATCTAATTATTAAAACATCATACAGTCTAGCTAGCTACTGTGCAGCAGAAGCTACATGTTTTTGCTTGTAAAAGGCTAACTTTATCTACTCTATAACTGTCCGGATGCACTCTGCAGAAGCCCCCAGCTGCTGGAAAATAATTTGAAGTTCAAGTCCGAGAGAGGACACCTAACGCTACGGTGTGTGTGGATGGTGAAGCTCCGTTTGAGCAGCGGTTTATTTAATGTCCTCATCCGAGGTGAGGGTCAAGCTTCTCGGACACTTAAAGTATAATGCCACGATGTGTGGCACATTTCATATACAACATCGCTCATTATAATGCTCATACACAACGACGGTACTAAAAAGTTGCCCTGGGTCGTAACCATGGGTATACGAAAACACCGTAATTACAAAAATTAATTTATTCCAGTTAAAACAGTGTGTTTACTTGCTCATTAATGTTTGTTTTATTTTCACACACACATGCTGCTTATATATTAGTTTTCACAAAAACCTCAAGTCACTCTTGAGCCAACAGCAGCCACATATTGTCACACTCATAGTATGTGTTGGTGTGTCTACATCTCACTCTATCTCTACCGCACACTATCTACCCCGTTTTTTTTTTTTGCACTACGTTGGAGGCCTATTGGGGCCAAGCCCCTGATAACCTTTAATACTACCTACGCCCCTGAGGGGGAGGGGGGGATTAGACCAAATCCTAATCTCGCCTAGGGCACCAAAAGGGCTAGAGCCGGCCCTGGATTCTTGGTGGGTAGTTACAGAGATGGGAACATAACCATTCAAAACATATTCAGATAGATAGATTAATACTTACTTACTAAATCAGTATCATTACCGACAAGGGTTGCAAATAATTTGAGATTTCCTTGATTGATCGACAATGTTAATGATCAATCAATCAATCGGTTTAGCCATTTCTAAAAATACATAAAAATTGTGCAATACCAAAACAGAACCACATTTTTCTTCTCAATCATAGATTTATTTGACTTTCAATACATACTGGCACCTTATAGGCCAGTACAGACCACTGTAGCTTCTCCTATGTCGTTGGAATAGGAAAGGCGGGGGGGGACGGGGACGGGGACGGGGACGGGGGGGGGGGGGGGGAGGGCAATTCAGTTGGTTGCAATCTGCAACCTCACTGCTTGATGTAGCTAAGAGTGCTTTTGAACCTATCATACATTCAGCTGAAAACCTCTGTCACCCACTACTGAATCTAGAACCTCTCACCCACAATACTGAAAACCTCTCACACATGCAACAGAAAACCATCTCACACACACTACTGAAAACCTTTCATACATACTGCTGAAAACCTCCCACACCCACTACCAAATCTAGAACCTCTCACACACACTACTAAAAACCTCTCACACACTACTGAAAATACTGAAAACCCCTCACACACACAACTGGAAACCTCTCGCACACACTACTGAAAACCCCTCACACACACTACTGAAAACCTCTCACACACCACTGAAAACCTCTCACGCACCACTGAAAACCTCACACACACTACTGAAAACCTCTCTCGCACACTGCTGAAAACCTCTCTCGCACACTACTGAAAACCTCTTACACACACTACTGAATCTAGAACCTTGCACACTATTGAAACCCTTTCTCACACACTACTGAAAACCTCTCACACACACAACTGAAAACCTGTTTTCAATTTGTTCAAAATGTTACTGAAACTGGAAACATGAGGTCACTTCTTTTCTAAATGATTGAGAAAGAGCTAAATCAGGGCACATGAGCTTCCTGGCGGTGAACAATGAACCAGGTTTTTAACATCAACCGTGTCTTTTTTTAAATTCTGTGATATTTTTGGAGTGGTTCTTGAATAACGCTTGAAAGGCCTCATTGTTACCTAGTTGGTACAATACACCACACGTTTGAAGGGCCCATCTGTTATCAGAATCAGAATCAGAAAAGCTTTATTGCCAAGTACGCTTTTTAAACATACAAGGAATTTGTCTTGGTGATGTAGGTGCACGTCACGTTCTCTATTGCACGTTAAACAGAACAAACAAAATAAGTATAAATATATGTATAAATATATACACACAATTTAGATGTACAAGAGCAGATTTAAGTACAGTGGCATGTAGAGCCAGGGGTGGGGTGTGGAGAGAGTCAGGGTGGTTTCCGGGCCTTGTTAATAAGGCTAGTGGCGGAGGGGAAAAAACTGTCCTTGTGACGAGAGGTTTTGGTCCTGATGGACCTCAGCCTCCTGCCAGAGGGGAGTGGCTCAAAGAGATTGTTGCCGGGGTGGGAGGGGTCAGCCACAATCTTTCCTGCACGCTTCAGAGTCCTGGTGGCGTAAAGGTCCTGGAGCGGCGGCAGATTGCAGCCAATCACCTTCTCAGCTGAGCGAATGACACGCTGCAGTCTGCCCTTGTCCTTGGCTGTGCTAGCAGCGTACCAGGTGGTGATGGAGGATGTGAGGATGGACTCAATGATGGCTGTGTAGAAGTGCACCATCATTGTCTTTGGCAGGTTGAATTTCTTCAGCTGCCGCAGGAAGTACATCCTCTGTTGTGCTTTCTTGACAAGGGAGCTGATGCTCAGCTCCCACTTGAGGTCCTGGGAGATGATAGTTCCCAGGAAGCGGAAAGACTCCACAATGTTGATTGTGGAGCCAGAGAGGGTGATGGGGGCAGGTGGGGCTGGGTTCTTCCTGAAGTCCACAACCATCTCCACTGTCTTTAGAGCGTTGAGCTCTAGGTTGTTTTGCTTGCACCACTTCACCAGGTGGTCAGCCTCCGACCTGTAGGCGGACTCGTCTCCATCAGAGATGAGTCCGATGAGGGAGGTGTCGTTCGCGAACTTCAGAAGCTTGACAGACTGGTGACTGGAGGCGCAGCTGTTGGTATATATATCTCTTATTTCTATCATTTTTTTAATCGTATTTCTATAATCAATCCGAAAGACCTGAAGCAAAGCAAAATAGTTAATTCTTTTTACTCGTAAAACCATAAACAAGCGACATTGATAAAATGATACCTCACACACAGCTGAAAGTGTTAAGCACTTTCTTTCACTTACTGGGCAACAGCACATTTTAAACGTGAACTTAGTGCTGACAACCCACCCACAAGATATTGTGTGCATGGCAATTTTCACAATGGACAATCTTAAATAAATTATTTTTGTTAGTTTTTTACATCCAGGCCACTGATTGAACATTAACATAACAAACATTACATGCAGTAGAAGGTAGGTGTAAAGATAAAGTGTGAGCCACAAAATAAATGTTGATTTTTCCAGAAGATTTGAATGTGTGCTGTCTTTGTTACTACCAAAGACCATTCAAATTGACAAGTTATCACTTTTTAAATAGTTCAATAAAACCCATTAAACTGGTTAATATGGAACTTAACATAGTGGGTAAAGAGATCACCAACAAACGGCTAAAAAGGGGTGTTGACTACAACCGTATGTACGAGAGCAGAGCGCACAGAGCTCGGCCCACAGTCACACCGTAGTTGCGACGGCACGCTGTCGCAAGACCTAGCCCGCAGTAGTTTTGGACGTGAGTTAAATAATGCGGACCACCTCAATTGTTTTTCATCGTCATAAGATATGGCAAGTTGTCAGTGGCGTAGGAAGGTCATTTAGGGCAACGGTGCTATCATTTGTATGGTACCCCCCCCCGCCCCTCCACTACCACCCAATAAAAGTATATACGTTTTTTATATATTAGTCAAACTCAAAATTGAACCAAAAGGACTACACAAAATGAGTGTGTTACTAGAACATAAGAAATTCAGTCGATTAACGTTCAAAAGATAAAAAGTATATATATGTTCTGTTGTCCATTTTTTTTTAATTATTAGCTTTTAAATACTTAGCACTACACTGAGCAAAGATCCACAACAAAAATGTCATAGATGAAAAAATCCCGTTCTCATTTTTTGGTCCTTGGAAACTTGCCTACTGCCCCTTTTCAAATCTTTATTTGATAGTGCATTTGTCCATTTTAATGTGACAGGCACTAGTCTTAACCATTCAATCTAATAAGAGTACACGTTCCAATGTGAGATGTTTCAGAGCGTAAACAGTGCTCTGGAGGACTGATGGGTGTGCTGTCTGTGTTTAGCACCAACAACCTCCACACTTACACTCCCTTCACCACAGTGCTGAACCCCGGCTGTTTTACTCACACTGGGCTCTGCTCAGCCTCGCGGGCACGCCTTTTTCCCCCCCTTCCAAATGTGAGTCTTCTCTGTTGTCTCTGTGATACAGAACGCAGAGCAGAATGCTGAAACCAGAGATTCTCTCCAGCGGGAGAGACGCCGTGGCATTAACCCACCTGTAGAGACTCCCAGGTCTCCTCCTCTCTTCGCCTAACGAGCCAGCAGACGAACTGCGCTGGACACAACAGGGAAGCGCCGGTGCTTGCCTTAAACCCAGGGGAGAGTTTCCATTTGCAGCGCATTTTGATAAGGGGAAACGTGGGAGGCAGAGAGCGTGGACTGAATGAATATCTCTGGGTTTTCATTCATTATTAAAGAGAACTTAAATGTCGCTAATGGGGAAGGATAACGTCAACGGAAGATAGCTACGTTTGAACGCTATGAGTGTTAGGCCGCCAAGGTGCAACAAAATGGACTCCGGGGAGTTAAGGGTGGTGTGTGTGTGTGTGTGTGTGTGTGTGTGTGTGTGTGTGTGTGTGTGTGTGTGTGTGTGTGTGTGTGTGTGTGTGTGTGTGTGTGTGTGTGTGTGTGTGTGTGTGTGTGTGTGTGTGTGTGTGTGTGTGTGTGTGTGTGTGTGTGTGTGTGTGTGTGTGCTATTGCTCAGCATGTTGGGGACAGCTGAAAGTGATTCATCTTTCATTAAGATAAAATATTGTTGTCAATGCACTTGCACAAAAGTCATTCAAATAGTGACAGCCTAGTTCTGTGATTGGAATTTGGTTTTTGTTGTTTACGTGCCAGCAAATGTGAAGAGGTTCCTAATTGTGTAACACCTTCTACACCAACAAGTTGTGCTAACAAAACTCAATAGCCTTTTTGGATAAATACCATGTTATATTTTCACTGGACCATAAGACATAGCATCAAAGGCCCATTCAGGTTTTGTTCTCGCAGAAATAAGCTTATCTATCTCGTATCCTTCAGGCTTTTGGTCAATGTTGCTTCAGCGGAACGTTAACCTGACATTACCACATATTTTCAGCTGTAACACAAATAAACTTGAAAATCACTCTGTGAAATGGAAACCAGGGTTGTTAAAGAAAGTAGGCTCAATGTTATTCCTGTAAAAAATGGCTGAACTTAACTCCACTCCACTGTGAGAGTGAAGGACAATCAGAACGTACAATAGCTGCAATTACCATGTCCACCCGGCTTTTATAAGGGGTTCACACGTGACAGCTCCGTCGATGACCCTTCAGCTCTGTGTATATGTGTGTTTGTGTGTGTGTTTGTGTAGTGCATAGTGTGTTCATTGAGTGTTTATTGAAAAGACTGGCCTTTATTGGTGAAGCACGGGAAATGCACACAAACATATTGTCTTAAGCACATTAGGAAGTCCCCAAAAGCAAAAAGCAAAAAAAGAAAACACCACTTACTGTACAAGGCTGGAAGACATTTTGGCTATGTGTTTCCTCCCTGGGCTGCTTCTTTAAACACACTCACATTCATTTTCACTTTCGCTTCCTCTGTTCGATTTTCAAATCATTTCAGGGCAGCGTGGGGAAAACATGATGTGCAGTAGCACTCATGGGCAAGAGCTTTCTGTTTTGTCTTACAAAGTACTTTTCAGGCAAACATTTATAGTTCCAGTGTAGATGGACAGATTATTCCATCACACATACAGTATTTAATAGCTGTGGATATATTGTGAAACTAATTAATACATTGGGATATGTTCATACATTTTAATTACAACAAATACTAGATTGTATGACGAATAGCCAAATAGCAAGAACACATTTACCGTTGTAAATCAAGTGACTTGTGCTACTATGGATGAATGCAACACAGGACCAGATAACATCTTTCAATGCTATTACAATGCCCGTTCTACCGCTAGCTGTAAACCTGGAATACATGTGACATTACCAGACGATTAACAAGTTACAAATTGTGTTCTCTTAACAGCAAGTCATTATTCGTCAAATATTAAAAGGATTTTTATCAGGGTTTGTCAAGTTGTAATATAAAAAATATTCTTTTCAGCTGTGTTACACAGTTGTTTTCATGTTAGTTTGAGCTATCTGGGCTCCAGTTAACATATTTGTAATGATAATGTGAGCTACATACTTATCCAAAGCAACCTTATCCAAAGTGAATTAAGATACTCAATCCCCCTGGCCAATTATACTATCCAGCCCCAGCTCCACCCGTGTAAAAACTACAAATGCCAATGTGAAATTAAATAAAGACACACAACTTATAAATAGTACCTTGTTGTTGAAGAACAAATGTCTGTGTGGGTTGAAAGTTGAACCACTGATGTCATTGGTCCGCGATTTGAATGACGACAGACTTCAATGGTCAAAATTTTCTGGGAATTGACAGGTCCCCTTTAATACAATCCTATTCTTTATTCACCTTAACAAAGCAACATTATCTTATTACATATACTACATGCAACCAAACAGCTAAATCAGACCACCACCCTGTGTTAACACACAAAATACAAACGATTGTGTGTTAACCTGTGTTCAACTGAGAACACTAGGAGATTCAATAATCGGACATCTATTTGACATGTACATCTTATCGACTGTCCCCAGTTATGGTTAAAATCTTTTTTATAGGACAAAGAATAGTAATAATGGTAAAAATAGTGAGTTATCTTAGAAAATAAACGAATCATTTTGAGACAGTTTAAAGGTGCAGATGAGTTTAAAGAGGGTGCAGATTGCAACCCACTTAATACCGCCCCCACCCCGCCCCCACCCCACCCCCACCCCACCCTGCCCCTAAGGTGCCAGTAGGTACTTCCAAAATGATGTCATCGTCTACGACAGCATCGAGTAGCAAAGTGTAAAGTGATGAGGTTCCTTGATAGATTTATACATTGTATTTCATTATTTAGTCTGTAAAACTTAAGGTCATAGCTTACAAGTAAGATAGCAATTTTGATTGTAATTTGGAAACACGTCCTCTTTAGAACCGCTTGTCCGTTCTGAGCTACTGTATAAACATTGCGGTGCAACATGGTGGGCTCAATGGAAAAGTACCTGCTCCCTATGTAGATATAAAGGTAGATATAAAGGGATCACATCAGCTTTTACCTGTAAAACTATCCAATGACATCTGCAGAAGTCTTCAGATATTAATGTTCTGGATACTGTTTTGTGGAGAGTTATAACAGCTTGTATCTAAAGGTCACCAATTGCCATGCAAGGAACACATATGCTAAGGGTACGCAGGCATGCTAATGCTGTACCCTTTAGAAAAGGACTCAACTGGAAACACTGTTCCCCTTCAAATGTCTCATGAATCAGTGCCGGTTCTGGGTCCCATTGGGCCCTGAAGTACATAACATCTTACTTTAAGGACTATGGTCCTGAAATTCTACAACAGCAGCGTCTAGCACACTGTTTGAAAGTTTTTTTTTAATTGTGCTGTAACCAGGTTTAGAAATAAGTGGTGGTGTGTATATTATAAAAACACACTGGTATTATTAGGCTGCATGTAAATGTTGTATATGATGCTTGGTGGGATAGTTACAGAGATGTGAACTTATACATTCAAAACAAATCTCCAGATAGTATGCCTAATGTTTGGCTCATTGTCTCAATCGTTTTTCTTTTTGATTCAACCCTAATACATTTTTTTTCCGATAATACTTTCATGATTATCATAATCAACACCTATATTTTAAGTGAGAAAACATTCCAATGTGAGATGTTTCAGAGTGTGCTCTGGAGGACTGATGGGTGTGCTGTCTGTGTTTAGCACCAACAACCTCCACACTTACACTCCCTTCACCACAGTGCTGAACCCCGGCTGTTTTACTCACACTGGGCTCTGCTCAGCCCCGCGGCCACGCCTTTTTTTCCCCCTTCCAAATGTGAGTCTTCCCTGTTTTCTCTGCGACACAGAACGCAGAATCAAAGGATTCAACCAGAGAAACGCTGTCACTTTCGCGTAATGCGCAGAATGAACCCACCTGCAGAGACACCTCTCGCTGCTCCGCTCTCAATGTAACGAGCCGGCAGATGAACCCCGTGGGACACAACGGGGAAGCCTCGCCTAAAACCCAGATGAGATTCTCCATTTGTAGCACGTTTCAATAAGCAAGAGAGAAAACATGGGAGACACAGATTGTGGGCTGAAGGACTATCTCTGGTTTTTCTTTAATTATTACATTTAAAGAGAACTTAAAGGTCACTAATGTGAAAGGATAACGTCAACAGATGGTAACCTCATTTGAACGCAATGAGTGTGAGGTCGCCAAGGTGCAAGAAAATGGACTCTGAGGAGTCACGAGTGAATGCTAGGACAAAGTGTGTGTGTGTGTGTGTAAATGGAATGCATTTATATATATTGTTTTTCTGACCGTTGGCCACTCAAAGCACTTTACAATTATTGCCTCACAAACACCCATTCATACACACCCTGTTTGTGTGATAGGGCTGCAGATATTCCTCTATAAAACCATTCGAATTTGTAGGCTTTATTATTTGAAATACTTGAATATATTCCAATGTTTAATGCTCTAAATGTGTACTAGTTATCCTTTATGCTTATGATTATGCACCCACACTTTCAGCATGCATAGAGTTGTTATGTCGTTTTGTCCACTAGAGGACTTTCCAACCACTCAAAGCAAACAACACTATTGATGTTTTGTTGTAACATGACTAGAAACACATTACGTATGTGTTTTGACTAATCATGTTGCTGGAAGCAAGGATCTGTAAGCACATAATTGGCTATTAACACCAAACACAAACTAGGCCAGTACTAGTAAACAGTAAAAAAGGTAAAGGTGCCAAATCAACATAGTGTAGCCTGGCCACAGTAGAAAAACACTTGTTAAAATCCCCTTCTGAAGGCTTCGCCTACATGCACAAATCTGTTTAGGCACAGAATAACGTTCACTTTGACAGATTCATTGCCCATCTGTAGAGCTGAGGGACTGGGAGACCCATGTTACAGACCAAACACTGTATATCAGTGACGGCTGTCGGAAAATAGAGGTATTTAACACTTATTTTAACATAAATATTGCCTACAGCACATTTTAAGTAGCATGAAGACATCTTTGTCACTGTTCACTTTTTGATGTCCGTTGAGATTTTTGTTTTCAATTCATTGAGTGCTGGCAGATCATGGTCGGATGGCTGGAGTTGTGACATGAGGAAAAACGTCATGATGCTGTCGAGTATCGGTCGGTTGATAAGGCCTCAGTCACTACTTTGAAAGGCTTCAGCACCTCTTTGACCTGCGGAGAAAACACAAGGTTAGAATATCTTTCTAGATTAACGTTGGCTGAGCCGAGTGCCCCTGGTCCCCTCCCATTTACCTAGCTTGACTAAGTTAGCCAGCTGGGTGTGATCAACCGCTACTTTATTACGCATCACATCCGTGATAAAATAGCAATTCATCACACCCTCTTGTGTAGTGCTCAAATAATCAAACATATTTTAAGGCCAATATAATCAGGTATTCTAAGTCCCAGGTACTCAACTGGAGATGAGCATGTTTCTTATCCACGATGACTGCTGCTATCATAGCTTGTTGCTCAGATGCCCGCGACAGCATGTTGTAAGTGCTGTTCCAGCGAGTTGGACAGTCATGTGCTTTGGCCTTTAGTCTGCTGCCTGGAGTTTTGAAAGCTCACACTGCCAGCACTTTCCTTACAGCCAGGTTAATCGTGTGTGCCATGCATGGGACATTGACGGCCGCGTTGTCCTTGGTGACCCGGAGATCCGACTCCCCACTCCCGTTGTACTCCCCAAGTATGCCGCTGATGCACTTGGCAACGTTCTCGGGAGTGTTGCTTTTTTGAGCTTCGGTTGTTTGTGTCTCAAGGTTCCTATTCCATGTCTATAAAATGTACGGTGACAGTCACATATGCCGCCGTGGCTAGAGGTGTCCACACATCTGTGGTTAGGGCGATCTTTTTCCCACTGAGAATCGTTCTGATGTTTTAGCGGTGTCGTAGAGTTTTGCAACTCAGTCGGTGATGGTTGGGCGGCTTGGGATCGTGTACCTTGGCTCAAGCCATGGGTGAAATCTTTAAATCCAGACCCTTGTGAGATGTTATTCGGCCGCATATTTGGCAGATAAAACTGGTCAATTTATCTGTAATCGATGTTTGGCGGTCAGCTGGTATTCCTCGCGGTGAAGCAGAAGGCAAGAAATCATTCATCATTCAATCATTCATGTTCACTTTGGCCGTGGTTCCCCTGACTCTTTAAGCTCAGCTAGCTTAGCAGGGTGTAGCGTTAGCAGGTGTGCCCTCAAGTTACTCGCTGTGGAGCGGTATTTCATATGAGCCTTGCATATTTTGCAGATAACAATTGACTTTTTTTGGGTTATATTTCCATTTGTTGATGGAAATACAAATAGTTACCACACTGCTATTTTAATTCTCAGGAGTGACAAACTCCTGTTCACAGCTTCCGGCCGTCTCTGAGGTCAAAAGTCGAACGTAATTCCTATGCAGAAAACTTTATTTTATTGTTCATCACATGTAAATTGATTCACTAACATTTGCCAAAACATTTCTCATCATATAATGTTTTGACAATCAAATGGCAATTTCAGCATTTGCATGGTCCTCTTATGTAAAATATTATTAAAATGACTATTATTTGAATTTTGTTCCTGCAGAGAGAGAGAGTGTGTGTGTGTGTGTGCGCGCACACTTGCACTATTACTTGCTCAGCATGTTGGTGCCTGCTGAAAGCATTCAAATAGTGACAGCCAATTTATGTGATCAGAATTATTGTTTGTTGTTTGTTTTGTGTACCAGCAAATGTGAATAGGTTCCTGATTGTGTAACACTTAATACACTAAGAAATTTAGCTAACAACTCTCATTAGCCTTTGTTGAGAAACACCATGTTGTTTTTCCCTGGACCAGAAAACAGAGCATAAAAGGCCCATTCACGTTTCATTGCCGTAGATAAAAGCTTCTCTATCTTGGATCCTTCTGGTTTTTGGCCAACCTTGATGCAGCGGAACGATAACATGCCATTATCGCTTATTTTCAGCCGTCACACAAATATACTTTGTGAATAACTTGATGAAATGGAAACCATGGATGTAGGCTAAATGTTACTCCTGTTCAAAATAACTGTACTTTATTCTGCTGTGAGTGTGAAGGACAATCAGAATGTACAATAGCTGCAATTACCATGTCCAGTTCCAGTCTGCCTTAATAGGGGACCGCAGTTCACGCATGACAGCTCCGTTGATGACCTTTCAGTGCTGTGTGTGATGCGTGTGTGTGTGTGTGTCTATCAGCATAAATGTGTGTATTGACTCGCCATGCCTGAAACCAGCTTTGCTGGGCGAAGCAGGGGAAATGCACACATACATATTGTCTGAAGTGCATCAGGAAGTCTACAAAAGCAAAAGGATTAAAAAAACAAAAAACACACTCACTATACCACGCTGGAAGACATTTTGGCTGTGTTTCCTCCCTGGGCTGCTTCTCTAGACACACTCACATTAATTTTCACTTTCGCTTCCTCCCCGTTCGATTTTCAAACCATTTCAGGGCAGCGTGGGGAAAACAAGATGTGCAGTAGCCCTCATCGCCAAGGGCTTTCTGTTTTGTCTTGCAAAGTACTTTTCAGGCAAACCTTTATTTCCAGTGGAGATTGAAAGATTATTACAACACATTGGATGTTGATATATTACGAAACAAATTAATACATTGAGATATGTTCATACGTTTTTATTACAACATATAATAGATTATATGACGGATAGCGAAATAGCAATCCATCCTTGACACATTTACCGTTGCCTCTGTAAATCAAGTGACTCGTGCTCCCACAGATGAACGCAACCCAGGACCAGATGATAATGTAACCAGGTAAGCTACCGGAACCTTTCTTCCGGGTAGGGACGAGCAGGGTTAGAAATATAAAAGGGACACACTTTGTCAAACAAAAAGGCCATTAAAGCAAAAAGCACATAAAAAAAAGTGCCATATGAAGTGATTGGGTTTTGGGGTGGTTGCCGGAATTGTATCACCTCTATTCTGTTGGTCCCAAAGTGGTACTGCAGGGAAGCACAAGATCCCTTTTAGTAATTACTAATGGGGTTTTACTGTTTGGGTTCCCGTGTACTAACCAGCCGATCCGAATAGTTATAACGATGCTCTGTATGTATTTATCATAGTGTTGGTTTGATCTAATGCAGATCCGATGAGTGCTGGTTGTGCAGCCAGCGTGATTGTTGTCCAACATAACTGCAGGTGGGTGACGCTGTGATTTACTGAATTATGTTTATTTGTTTGTCTTTTATCGCCTCACACATACAGGGCGTTTTCGTGGAAACGATAATATGAAGTGTGTACAGCAATGTATTGTATCTATTTTTGTTCTGTTAATTAGCCTTATTGGACATATGTGATATAATGTAATTGCTGTGTCTCTCTCTCTGTGTTGTTCCTCATAGGAAGTGTTAATTTTTCAATGTTTTTATTAGTCCCAAATCACCTATTTGAGCTTACCTGCTCCTTGCCTTTTGTACAGATTAACAGTTAGTTACCTTACATGTTAGTCATTCACAGTCTCCCTGTGAGAAATAACTACATAAATAATTAGGATTATGGCTAATATTGAAGACGAGTCCTGTATGAAGACTGAAGAGGTTACTATAGGTTACTCAAGATTGTAGTTAAAATACACTCATTCCTAATACAGTCCACTGTTGTGTATCTGGTTTACATTTATTTTCCTTCTATATTTCTGTTAATGCAGTTTTTGTGATTACATAGTTGATTGGTCTTTTTTTCAGGATGTCTAGCTGAGTAGTAGTGAGAGGGGTGCTTAGAGCTCAGAGGTTGGAAGCTGCATAGCGGGAGGAAGTAAATAGACCGCTGACGGAACAACTTTCGAGTGCTGACCTTGCCACAGCCCCTTGGTCCTCTATTGAACATCAGAATAGACTTCGGGCTAACCAAACTGTGAACACTGGTCTTGCCAGGGACATTGGGTCTTCTGGGGGGCCTGTTACTATCTCCTACATCAGCTAGCAATCATGTAACCAGCTCCAATCTTTAAGCTTTGTCTTATTCGATTATAGTCGCACGGGAAAGTGGGAGAAAGCAGCTTTATTTTCTTACTTATGAAATTAGGCACTAAAAAACCTCTCTGTGTAATCCAAATTCTAAAAGAATGGTCTCCAACAATCATTGGTTAAACTCCAAAGACTGACTTTCTGACGAAATTAAGTGGTGCAAGGGTAATGGAATAATATGTGGTGATCAATTTGCAGAAAATGTGATTGATGTTTCATTGCGCCGCGAGCTAAAGCAAATTGTTAGACAGGATCGTGCTGTTTTCTTCCTTGAGCTACTATAACAGGCCAATCTGTGGGGCGAAGAATGAAATAGGAAGATTGGCCATCTCAAAGAGCTACTTAATACTGATGAAACTAAAGGGGGCAAGTGCAATGGGGGTTGTGAACCAAAACGCATTGGTTTTATTTGATTGTCAATATAGAAATCTATGCCATTTATTCACTGTAACTAAAATAAAGCCTAATTTAGAGATAACAGGAGTACAATCCTATGTTTTTGCAAGTCTCTGCAAAACCTGTTTGTGAACGTTCCACTCTGTTCTGAACGCCGGCGGTGACGTCAAAGTGCCTTTTAGTATACTCTCCGACGCCACAGTGACGGGCCACTGGCGGCGAGGTAGTAGAGAGAGTAGGACCCCAGGGGGAGTGGGTGGTGTTGTGTGAGCAGCAAGGATCTCCTGACAGCCTCCTACACAATAGTCTTTCGGACTTCCTCGAGTTAGCACAGATGGTAAGCCGCGGCCTCTCTGATCATCAGACATAAATTAGCATTCAAGAGCTTTTGATGAAGTATGCCCATGTCTTCTCAAAGAATGACACAGATCTTATACAGCCAATATACAGCACGGAATCCCTGTAGTTGATGATAGCCCAGTATGTCAACGCCATTATAGGTGGCCATCCAGCCAATATAAGAAAAGGAAGGCCCATAACAAACCGCTCTTAGAACAGGGAGCGATATGGGTGAGCTGCCTCCCCAGGTCATCCCCCCCTGGTCATTGTCAAAAAGAAGGATGGGTCTAAGAGGATATGTGTGGACTATGTCCAACTGAATCTGGGGGCGAGGAAAGATACTTACCCACTCCCAAGGATTGAAGAGTCCCTTCATGCTCTTAGTGGTGCGCAGTGGTTCTCAACACTTAGACTGAATCAGCTGCTCCTAAGAATGGTCCTCGGTTGGAGTTCGGGGATTGTGACGAGGTGTTGCCAGAACCAACTGGAGATCCCGCGCCAGCAATATATTTAGATTTAGATTTAGGGCATTAGCAGACACTTTTATCCAAAGCGACTTACAATAAGTACATTTGTCAGAAGAAGAGAAACAACAATATATCGCTGTCGGTACAGTAAGGATGTTCATAGAACCAGTGTCAATTACGTACAATTGCTAGGTTAACCTATTCCCTGTATACACAAAGATAGCTAGGATAAGATGCTACACAATGCTAAGTACTATTTTTAAATGCCAGGACGTACAAACATACAATAAGTGCGTACATTAAGTGCCAGGGCGTACAAACATACAATAAGTGGGTAAGAAGGGTTAGGGGAGAGTAAGGGAGGAGGGGGTTAGGGAGGGAGGTTATGCAGAGTCCAGGTGAACTCTGAACAAGTGAGTCTTGAGTCTCTTGCGGAAGCTGGTGAGCGACTCTGCAGTCCTGACATCAGCTGGGAGCTCGTTCCACCATTGCGGGGCCAAAACAGAGAAGAGTTGTGACTTTGTTGTGCAACCTTTGCTTGCTCTCAGCGATGGCGGTACCAGGCGTCCAGCTCAGGTAGTTGAGCGGAGTGCTCGAGCTGGGGTGTGCAATAGTGGTTTATGAATCACCGAACCTAAGGGATAATGATTTGGAGGAGTGTGGGGATGGAGTCTAAAGCCCCTTTCACACATGCAGTCTTACCCTGCAGGGTCTGAATGATTTCCTGCATGGGGTCATGTGTGAAAGGGAACAAGATCGATATTCCAGGAAATCTGCACAGGCAATTTGCCTGCACAAGACCTAGTAACATTTCCGGATCACTACTTGAATGGCTATGTTATGAATGAAAGCAGTAACATTGCCGGGAGAGGCACGTAAAAGGTCAATCACAAGACTCAGCCGAGTATTTTAATCTGCGACTGTTTAACGCCCTTCGAATGATCCAATAACAATATCAAGACAGCTTTTCAAACAAGCTCATTTTTTCAAGAATGACTGGAAACTGGACAGTTTCCGAAATAAGGGAGCTCCACTCAGTCACTAGTTGTATGTGCTGGACTATCCCTTGGGCCATCTATCTATTTATATGCCATGTGTGAAAGGGCATAGAAATCTTCCAGAACGTAGATGCATGTGTGAAAAGTGAAAACCACTAGCGGTTAATCCCAGTAATTTACCAGGACCTATGTGTGAAAGGGGCTTATGTAGCAACCAACCCCGCAGATAGGAGCCCCTCAGGTCAGGCCGCCAGTGCCTTTGGTGGCTGAAGGCTCTCGGAGTTCCTATAAGGACGAAGTTTGTTATGTCTCTTGATGTGTTTGTATTTACGTGTACATGATTATAATGAAGTGTGTACTGCAATGTATTGTATATCCATTTTTATTTCACTTAGCCAGCCACTTGAACACTGGAAGTGTGCGATATAGTGTAATTGTTGTCGCTCTGACTGTCTCTCTGTTGTTCCCTAATAGGAAGTGGTATTTCTTACTGTTTGTATTAGTCCTGAATCGCCTATTTGTGCTTGACCCTTCTCCTTGCCTTTTGTACAAATTAATAAACTGTTAGTCATTCACTGTCTCCCCATGATAAATAAATACATAAATAATGATGACATTTATACATAGCCTTGTGTGTGTGTGTGTGTGTGTGTGTGTGTGTGTGTGTGTGTGTGTGTGTGTGTGTGTGTGTGTGTGTGTGTGTGTGTGTACACTTCTGAGCTCTATAAATGAGAATGAACATCCTTCAATACTATTACAATGCCTTTTCTACCGCTAGTTGTAAAACTGGCATTTATGTGACATTCCGAGATGATGCAGAAGTTATGAATTATGTTCTCTTAACAGCATTTCATAATTCTTTTTTGGGTTTTGTCAAGTTGTGACATACATTTTTGCTATTATGTAACACAGGTGTTTTCACTTAAATGAACATTCATAATGGTAATTTGAGCTCTTTCAGCTTTATCCAAAGCGACCGCATCCAAAGTTAATTAATATACTGAATTCCTCTAACCACTATACTATCCTGCCCAGCCTCCTATAAAAAACTACAAATGCCTATGTGAAATTGAATATAGACCCACATGTTGTAAATGATAGCTTGTTGTTGAAGATATGTCCTTGTGTGAATTGCACCATTCCTACAGCTTACAAACGCACATAAGGTAGTACAGTGGCACTGGTGCGGTGCTTGGGCCTGTGCTTTTAGCAGTATTGTGCGATAGATCGGGCGTGGCGGCACCCCAATAGCCTCCACTTAGCAGGCGCTCTGTGTCTCGCATGGCGTCCTCACATTTGATGTTTGTGATAACTCAATGGCCTTTAGTGGAGAAAAAAAAATTGCGAATGTGGCAGCGGCGAGATTGCGGATTGCATTTCTTTCCCACACAACGCCATTGCGACCACGAGACTTGGGGACTTTGGCGGCGCAAACGAAGATGATGAATGACGCCACGCTGAACTAGTTTAAGAGGAGCATCACACAATCGCTCATTTCAAAAGGCAGCGGGCTGGGCTTCAAACCCCGGCCCGGAGAACGGCAGGGAAAGAAATATCCATCAACAGCCATCCAAGCAGATAGTGCTATCAGCAAACACAATTTAGACCCCGGGAACATTATTGTTTTTTGCCCTCTCCTTGCGTTTGTCTCAGCGTGGCAATGAACTGCCCTGGGTGATGCTCATTTGATGAATGTGACATTGCTCTTCGGATGTTATGAACTCACTTAACTATGCACAGAATAAAGTATGCAAGCGGAAGAGTTGTCACACAAAAAGGCAACATGAACCCTTTTCCTTTGCTAGGTCCGATGTGTTTGTGTGCCATTTATGTAGACTCTGAGGACGGAATCCCTTCCGTCTCATGTTCACATGAACGCTTTAGACGGGGTCTTGGTATACACCGTATTTGTACCTGCTACAACATAATGGCTTTTCCTAATCTGCGGGATTTAGGCGGCGGAGACGCGATCCTTTCACGGCCGACAGACTTTTAGTTTCTGTTCGTCACTCACGCTACCTTGTTTGTTCCCCAATCACACGGTTTTCATTTATCAAAATGACAAATCCCTTTGGCGCTTGTACACTGATCAGTCGTTCACCCACTTATTTGCTTATTTACTCACCGATCATTTTGCAATTTGCGTGGAGTCACTGGCTCGCAGGCACAGATGCATGGTGGGTAAGGTCTATTTCCCTTAGATAAGAAAAGCGGAGATGTTTGCTGATATTTCGAAACAAAAAGCGAGGGCCTCTGTAGGTGAGATGGGGAAAGTTTAAGAACGACAGATGCGGACGAAGAAAGGGAGAGAATGAGGGAAAAAATGTCAGAGGAACTGAAGGTGGTAGAGAGATGGCGAGCGAGAGAGTGCAGGGGGGGGGGGGGGGGGGGGGGGGGGAGAGAAAAGAACAGAGTTGCAGCGAGAGGCAGAGAGAATTGAATGGCTTCGGCGTAATCCTTGTGGTCTTAGTGGGGAAGTGCGGTGTTTGAACAGAGAACGTTGAGGCGGGGGGAGAAGTCCCAAGGATGGATCTCTAAGATTAAAGTGGCCCTATCGCTGCTCGCACATCACATCCCCCCCAAGCGTCAGGGGGGAATTAATTTACTCACACACACACACACACACACACACACACACACACACACACACACACACACACACACACACACACACACACACACACACACACACACACACACACACACAGAGAAAGAGAGCGAGGGAAAGAGTGAGAGATGCGACGGAGCGCACGGGAGGGGAACTGCCACATGGTCTGCAGGTTTTGCAGGAATTAAAAGATGTTGAACTCTCTGAGGGCCTGTGGTTAGGTGTTGATAAAGTGTTTGGGGGGAGGTCTGAAAAAAACATAACTGAATGTATATTGAATTATGACAATCTTATTTTCATCCAGCCAGATAGAGATAACGGCATGTACAACAATCTTCTTTTGGAAGTGAATGAGTCTATGACACGGCTTCGTCTCAGAATAACTGGGTGCTTTTCGTTTGTGTGCCCAAAGAGCACTTTTACACAATGTGCCTAACTGTAAATACAAATACAGGAAATTATGGAGCAGGTAGGGGTTACGCAATTATATTCAATGATGCTTACAGGCAGACTGGGGGTCAATGAATTTTGGATGGAAGTAAATGTTGCCCCCCCCCCCCCACACACACACACACACACATACACACATATTTCTCACTTGCGGGTTGTGTCCCTGCTCTCCGACACAAACAGAAGAACACGGAGAACAATAATTCTCTGCTTTGCACCTTCCTTCCACGAATGCACTGACCTTTTCCTCGCTAGGCAGCACCAGAAGAGGGAGAGAACTCCCTTAGCCCGGCTCCCCTCGGACCAATTACTTTGCCAGTGCAAATAAGGGCTACCAGGCGCTAAACACTGGCCCCCCAATTCACACAGATATTGATCTGTGTGCCGGGGCTCCTTCAGAACACTGCAGCCCATAATGGTGCGAGACATGGAGAGAGAGAGAGTGCTCATGCCCCCGATGGCTTTTTCCATGGTGGCATGTACGCTAATTCATTTCAATTGCCCTGCTCTTTGAAAATAAACAAGTATTTTTTTACTTTCTTAAACTCAGCAGTTGTACCGTAAACAGAGCTGGAGACCGTGGATATAAACCCCAGAAAAGAACTGGAACTGAAGACTTGCAATGGACTGTTCTTCACATGCATGAATATTTAGGGGGTTTGAAATCCCCCCCCCCCCCCCCCCCCCCATGGCTAGGACTGAGCCTGCTGCCCAACCCAGAGGACACACAACTCACTTAATAGCAACAATTCACACTTTTTCTCAAAAGTCAGCCTTTTATTTCCTGTAGCAGATCTGGGCCCAGATGTTAAACTGTGCTGATATATCATGCAGAAAACCCAGATCTTGCAGAAAAGTACCACATTGGGTGATACCGCTTGATGCATGCAGCTAGCTGTTTACAACAGCAGCTTACTGGACTACGTCTCGTTTAATATGCTGGGCCAAGTTTATGATATAAAATATGTTGTATATCACATGGATAGCGATATGAGCTACGAATTGGCTATGGCATTTATATTTCCCGTGCCAGTAATATTGTTGATTCTTTTATTATAACTTATTTTTGCTTAGCAACTAAGCTGTTATTCTACTGTTGTGGTGGCTCGATCTGTACACCCTTTGAGGGTTCCCTCTCACATAAGGTTACAGCTCTTGGGGTCTGTTTGTTCATGATTCATTTACTTATTTACACACAGCCACTGACTCCGATTGATCATCTGTTTCAGCTGCACATGAGCAGATTGGAGGAGGTACAGGGCTGACAATAATGAGCACTAGGAGAAGAACGTACATCGGGGTTCTTGGAGAAAAACATAAGACAACGTGAACTGTGTCGCCGCGCAATGCCTTAGTTTTCCAATATGTTATGTAAATGTCTGAAAGGAGTGATGTTTCTTATTATTGTTACGCAGCAAACACCATGACAAATTCCTTGTACGTGTTACACTTACTTGGCAATAAAGTCAATTCTGATTCTGATGAAAAGAGTCCGACATTTGGGGATTCAATCTGCTGCCGTCGTAAAGGACTGTAAGTGTTCTCATCTGGAATGAGGGCGCTCACTTGGACTCATGAAGTGAAATGTGTATTAGTACGCATGCATGTGCTCAAACACTGTAACATGCATGAAAACCTTGACACCTTGATTTTGCAGTTCTCACAATCATGTTAACCCCAGAAACCTTAGAAAAGACGGGCTGTAGAAAAAAGCTCCCCCTCTTCAATTACTACTGGCTCCAACAAATATACGTTGGTACCCTCTGCTGAAGTGCTGAAGGGCCTTTTTTGGGGCTTTTTAATCAATCCCTTGTATGTTATTCTATTGAATCTAATTGACCGATTTTTCTCTGTGTAGGCAATTTGAAAGGAGTCACAGAGGCGGGGCCGTTTCATGTTGACCATAAATCCCGGCCTATTGATGATATGGCTTGGCCGGCTGCCTTGTCAGCACTCTGCCCATTGGCTGAGCGAGAGGAAGAGGGAGAAAGAAGGAGAGGGAGAGAGATGGAGCGAGAGTTGATTATAAAGAGCCGTTTTGGTGAAAGAAGTCATTGTGGCATATTGTGAATACGTATATATATTTATTGGTGGTTATAATAGTACTTCTGACTTCACATAAAATAAGAAAGGAATATTTCACATACTACTACAGAAATACTTGCCCTTCCTTAATTAATTGTTTTGACTATGAGCGCTGGCTTAAATAGTTGAAGACCATAAAAGTGAGCGGCCAGCATTTTCCAGGTGTGCAACCTTAGATAAGAAGATGATTGATGCAAGAAAGGCATGGTGCACTTTATGGCAATCGCTGAAATGTCACCAAAGCACTTTGAAAACATTGTGCAATTACTCATTATAACTGCCATACAGTTAGTAACATTTCATCAGAAAATAACAGAATGGACCACAAGTGCCATTGCATCTACTCTGTGTAAAAAAAGGAGCAGAACACTGTTATTTGTTGGGATGGGATATTCACTGTATCAGAATCAGAATCAGAGTTGCTGAGATATGCCCATTCACATCATATGAATGGTATGATGTGCTCAAGAGCATTTCATGCTCCATGGAGGGAACTGGTTTTGTAACAGCAGTTGCAACAGGAAATAGGACCCTGATGAGTTCGAATGAATACAAATATACATTCCCATGCTTCAGAGAGCAGTTCCACAACGCGAAACTATAGTCACAGTGTACCTTCCATAATGTGATGCATTTCCATGTAAAGGGCTGGATTTAATGTAGGAGAGATTTTACTTGGATTCGCAAACCTTAAGGTAGAAAGGTGATTTACAATTCAGTGGAACAAATAAACAAACATTGATGTTTGCAGATGTAAAATAGCTTAAATGGTAGCTGGTAGCAAACTCTGCCTGTAAATTGTATTTCTGAAGATTATGAGAAATATTAAAGCTGGGGTGTTTGATTTATTAAGGGTCATCACAGAAATACATGTTAAAGCAAGAGGTACAAAACTTACCAAACAAACTGGTACTATCTCAGGGAATTTATGCATGGGCTATATTGTGATTAATATAAATTGCAGAGGACATTTATTGGTAATCATACATTCTCGTAATGATCGTAATCAGGATTACTTCACAGAAACACATTTTTACAAACTTGTTACCACGTTGGCTTCATGTGTCTCAGTTCAGTCTACAATATGTTACAGCATGAAAAGTCTAGCATCTTGGGTCATTTGTATTTGTGATGATGTCCAGGTGCCGGTGAAAATATGCAGCTTGATAATCCCTTATGTATCGATCGAGCCCGATTGAAAAGGGCTGAGTATGAACGCTTCCATGAATAATGAGCCATTGATCGTGGATCACAGGTTGCTGGTATAGCTAACGCTCTTCCTTTTGGCGTGGAGGTGTAGTAGTGGCTCATATGCATGGGAAACAAAGTAAATATGGATCCCATCAACTCTCATGTTCGTAACAGTTGAGACCACAAAACCCGTTTGCTCATGTAAATTATTGTAACTCGGGAGGATGAGGATCGAGTTGTAGGTTAGTCTTGTGGCTATGGTGTTGGGGTGGGCTCCCAGTCGAAAGGTTGTGGGTTGGAACACCAATGTCTTTCTGAAGGTATCCTTGAGCAAGATGCCCTAACACCTACTTGGTCATTATTACTCTCACAAATCATGAGACGAGTTCAAATCTGGGGGAACGGGGCGGTTTTCTTTCTTTAGCCTCATATTTGTTTTTAATAATTATGTTGCTGGAGGCAGGGGTCTGTAACTTGTATTTATATCTTTCACTTTTTCAAATAATATTTGAAAGCTTATTATGTCCAGCATCATTAATCAAATTGCAAACAAATACAGAAAAATATTGTTGTGGTGTTTCCTCTTATAAGGCCATTGAATACCTGTTTTTCTTTTTAAAGACCATCTTCCATGGGTGACACTGTTGCTACTACTGCTAATGCTGCTAATCATAACATTTTTCTATACATTGTTTGTGCCCCCTTCCTTTTCATTTCCATTGACTGACTGTTTTATTGAATTCCTGTGGGATGTGTTGTATGGTCGACCATGACAGCCACAACAATCGTCGTGTTTCCTGCTGCGGAGTGGGGCGGTTGCGTGTTTTGTGGGGACCCCCCTGACAGCGTGCCGTTCTCAGGGCCATGGCGCGATGCAAACAAACACCACTCCGCTGTCAAGCTGACAGGCTGCCTTTGACGGAGGATATAGGAAAACGGAAAAAGGTCTGTCAGACTCAGTCAAATTATTCACCCTGTCCTGATGCACTTTCTGACAGATCGGCTGTCCTAATGCACCTACCCCCACCCACCACACCATCCCCCGCACCCCTACCCTGTTGCTCTCGCCCCGCTCCCGTCCCCCTGGAAACGTTGCTGGCGTTGGCATGGTGATTGATAGAAACGTGCAGGCAGAGGCGAGTGATGTCAACACGTGTTGCCCCGGCGGAGGTCTGCATCGTTGGGTTACAGTTAACACTTAACAGCCCCACTCTTCAGCCACCTCCCACCCCCACCACCACCACCACCCCCCCCCCCCCCCCCCCCCACCATCCATCTCCGTTCGACTCGCAGTCATCGCACAGGTCTCCAAACAAATGTCACAGGTGTCAGTCTTGCTTGTATTTTCGCTGCACTGTTATGGAGTTCAGCCAAGTGCTGGCAGACAAAGGGAGGAGGAGTACGCGGGTCGGGAGGAGGAGAAGGGGGTTGAAAACAAACAAGGGGAGCCTCCGCGGTGACATTTGAGAGAGCGCTTGTTTTGTTGCTGGCCCGTGCCAACGCAATTGTGGGTTAGTCACCTTTGAAGACCTCTGTTGATGTGTTTGGTTCGCTTGACACAGCTAACAATGTGTCCAGCCTGGTGAATTGCTTTGTTTGTTTATTTATTGAAGAGATTTCATTTATTTCTGAAATTATTTATTTATTTGGTCTCCAGCTCAATCAATAAAGAACTGTAATGCAATCTTTGTTTTTTTACGTGGGCCGCACCCACTGCTGATGCAGTAGTGTACCTGATTCGCCTTTTGATTTTGCACCTTTAGCGTGGTTATTTTCTTTGACTAACTCCCTTTGATTTCATGGTTTCATGATTGATCAATGAGGGTATGTTGCCTATAACCCATGTGCACAGGGCTCATTAATCTGAATTGTATTGTATTGTATTATTATAATAATATATTCATAATGTGTACTTGTAAATGGGCGCCTTTAGAGAAAACTGCAGGCCTTTGAAGTGGACTATAACTGGTTGTCATTGTTTTGATGCAAGCAAATGTATAATTTAAATAGTTTATTATAGGTGGGAGCATATAGGATACATATATAGGAACATATCCAAAAAGTGGCAAAGTGTTGCTATGTCATTACGCTCACTTTTACAATAGAAGTATTGTATTGTGCCTGCATGCCTTCCCCATTGTCACGGCTAAAAGTTATAATTACAAAAGCGAGCTGCACTTCTCGCAACATCGTTCAAGATTACTGGCACAGTAGGAACATTAGTGGGCGACGTTAGCTATGGCCTGTCACTGTACTCAATGTGTTTCTATGCTGGAAGCGCCCTCCATCAGCACCACTACTATCAGCCCATCCTCTTTCCTGACCCCCCACCCGCTTCCCCTTCATAGCTTTATCCACCCACCCATCCCTCTCGTCCTCGTCCTCCTCTAACCCCCCGACTCCTCCGCTGTCGCCACGGCCGCACTCATATCCATTACGCGGCTCTGCTCTTGTGATAAATCTGTCTGTCAGCAAGACATCATAATCAAATTGTTCCAGAGGTCATTTAACATTGCAGAGGCGGGACTGCGCCGGAGCACCTCGGAAGATCCGGCTCAAACGCAATTTATGTGTCAGAGATGAATTGTGGGATGAAACATTTACACAGAAAATGAACTGTCTTGCTGACTGAAATAGCCTTGTTAGGGCTGACCGTGTCACTCTATCTTGCTAACCTCCATCATCTGTATTTAGTTGCAGTGGCCCCACCGTTTCTAACTGCCTGACTGTGGCTGGCATAAATAACCCATCATATTTATTTTCTGTTGACGAAAGACCGTATTCCTTCATTACTCTTTCATGTACAGCTACCCCATCGCTTTGTCTTATTCTATTTTCAACCGGGCACAGCTAACAGTAATTTGTAAGAATGCAGGCTTTGTTGAATTTGGATTAGAAGCTGGATTAGAGAGCTAACGTTAGAACCACTGCCTTAGTATCAGTATCAGGTTTGAAAATTGAATTGCCTTGATTAATTAGCACTAGAGCGACTAAACTCGGAGGCCGGTGAGAAGACATCTTTTCGCAGTTGGCAATGTTCTTCATTGCTTCATCCTTGTGACCCCACAGAGATTATTATATCTGGCTTGATAAAAAGAATGGCATTGAATATTCAAAAAACGTGTTCCGCTGACGGCGTGTGATGCTGACAAGGGAATATTAAAATGTACGTATCATACCAAAGAATGTGATGCAGAGTAGAGCTCATGTGGTTGACTTTCTGCACGCTTCAGAATAAATTGAAACTCCCCATTTCCATTTTGCAACCATTTTGCAACATTTTGATATTTATTTCTTTATCTATTCATCTATTTATTTACATTCTTCGTCATAACCTCAGCGGGAGTAGGTGTGTGTGCTTGTGTTATTTGTTTGTGTGTAAATAATTAGCACAATAACTCCAAAGCTAATTTCAATGCGTTCCCCATGATTATCCTATTAGTGATAAGAATAACGAATTAGGAGGGCCTCCGACTGCATTAGTTATACTTTTAATTAATCAAGTCAATTTCAAGGAAGTTGATGAGATACTTAAGCAGTGATTCCAATGTTGGCGCTCTGATCGAGTTGTCTACGATGTTGTTGTCCTCATGAGCCTGGTGTTTTCCTAAGGTAATTCTTCAGCGCTATGGTTAGCTTAAAACTGATGGTCATTCTTTTTAATTGGTCAACTCAGCAGAAGTGTGCAACAAATATAATGATCCAAACCTTTTTAATTGACCTGTTAACGGTTTAATTTATTTGAGCTTATGATTGTTGTTGTCGTTTTCAAATGCCTATTCAATGCACGCTAGCAAGCTACAGTAGTTGTGTTAAACTTCTGAACACGCAGAAGTACAAACTTCTTGCGAGGGGTTTGTGTGTGGGTTATTGCGAGAACATCAAGGACGGTGTCATACTTGTTTTTGAAGCGAAATAAACATTTACAAATGAATAATTTATTTTATCTGTGTTATTTGGGGGGGGGGGGGGGGGGGGGGGAGAAAATTTAACATTTGGGGTTCTTCAAAGAGCGTCTGGCATACCTAATGCATAAATAATACACTCCACTTTCAAGTGTAAAGTCACACTTTTGCCTCAGGTGCCTTTGTCCTGTGTGTACTTCTCCATTCTCTGCAATAACACAAAATATACAACAAATACACACAATGACAAAAAGAGTCATAACATAAAAAGGACAATAGAGGGGTCGTTTGGGAATGGCACAGTTGTTGTTCCTTCAAGTGAGGAACAACAATTAATTTGAATAGATCAGCCTACCAGTTGGTAGAGTCCACTAGTTAGGCTGGTAGGGTGATCCATCTATCATACATCTGGGTGGACTCTCCTATGCAGGATGTCACTATAGGGTCGATTTTGAAATGGCTTTGTAATGGCTTATCAGCATCACACTTGGTTGTAAAATAGGGGCCCTTTTAACATAGATTTCCTCTATCCTTCCTCATTCAGCAGTATTATAGTGATTTTTCATTGTTTTTGCTATAGGGAAGATGTATTAATATGAAGCAATAGCAACATGTTCTTATACAAAGCTGTACGCTTTGTATAAGGCGTAGGCTAAGAGTAGGCTACGAGTAGTTGGGAGCCAGTTACACAGAAGCAAATATGTGTACTTCTGTTCCGACTATATTAGACATTCATTTAATCTATTTGTTACAGAGAGAAAGAAACAAAACAAAAAAACACTGAAAAGCTAAATCAATGTGCTCTTCAAGGTTAAACTAGGTAAGATGAGCAAGCATTCAAGGAAACAATGGCTCAACACTATTTTGGCGAATGGAACGTTGTTGAGACTGACTCAAATGCATGCTTTTGTTTTGGTTGTATCAGCTGTTGATTAATAGGAGGATTAAATAAGAGGAGTGACGTATTTACTAAACATTTCAGTTGTTTTGTCATGTACTGTAAATCATGGGTTTGTGTGTGTGTGCATGTGCGTGCATGTCTGTCTGTGTAAAAATGTATGTGTTTCGCCAACAAAGTCACATTTGTGTGTCTACTTCGGTGGACCCTATTTTGTGTGTATGTGTGTGTGTGTGTTTAAAAAATCCACTTTCGGAAAATGTTGTTGATTGGACAGCAGACGTCAGCATTGATTCCAGACATTGACTGCTGTCTATGGCTGAGTTTGTACGGATCCATGTAGATGTGTATTTAGCTCACCCAGCAGAACACACGTATTGTCACTTAGAACACTAAGTGACAATTCATATTTCCCAAAAACCTGTTGCAGAAGGGAGGAGACATCCTGTAATGTTACATGCATTCATTCTGTTTAAGTGTTCTGAAACACTTAGGCCAGTAAGTAGAATGTAGCCTATTCCTGTTAATTTAGATGTTTGCGTTCTCATTGGTTGTTTAAAGTCACATTGTTGTTAGTGTCTTGATCAGTTCAGAGGTTAGGAGCCATTTTCCTGTAAAGCAAGCTAGGTTCAAGATCTCTCTTTTCATCTGGCTCCATCTGTCTGTGTAAGTCTTGGAGAAGCTTTGTTTTTGAGTACATTGGTTCATCTATGTTTATATAAATTATTTCTGCTCATAACATTTATTTATATTATTTCATAGTCATTTTGCATTGGTTTATTCACAGTTTCACACTATCAGAAACAACTTGACCATAACGAAACGCTGTATCTTCAATAAATGAATACATTTATCTACAACAACCGAATATTTGATTATCTGCATTATATTCTGTATTTTGCACAGCATTTTATTTATTTATTATTGTTTTGCACTACCACCGTGGCTGGTACCACTACCACTTGAACATTGATGTTGCTACTTATTATTATTTATTATTACTTACTTTGTTATTGTGATCTTGTATTGATGCTGCTATGTGACTGTTGAGGATCCAAGCCTAAGAATTGTACTCTTGCGTACGTTACGATGTAATAAAAGCAACTCTGATTCTGATTCTGAAATGGACGTACAAGTGGACGTTGACAACAGATGTTATGCTGCCTCGTCATTGGAGCTACCTAGTGCTACTTCAGTCAAGTTATAGTGTTTAGCTATCTGGTTATGGGTGCCTCGCTACGCGCTCAGGTGCCAGAATACATCCTGCCTCATTAGGACTGACGAACACGCAACGTCTGCAATGCATCATACATAATATATAAAAAATACAATCTAAAAGTTTGGAAGCAACATTTCGAACATTCATCCTCTATTTCCAGACAATGAAAAGCTATGTGATGTGACTGCAATCTCACTGCTTGCCGTGTGTGTGTGTGTGTGTGTGTGTGTGTGTGTGTGTCACTTGATTGATTATCACGTTATATTTATAGTAGTAGCATTACACAGCGTCACCTTTAAATCGTGCATCAGTTAGGCAACATTAGTTGAATAGTGGTCCTAGGAAGAAGGCTGGGTACTTCAAACTGCTGTTTGGCACCAACAACTGTCAGTCCTTCCCCTTGCCACAGGTAGTCGCAGTGAGGTGACTGTCTTGTTCACTGAGACCACCTCTAACGTGGCCGTGTTCAGCCAGCCCGCCCTCTTTTCACGCGTGCTTCACCGCCGCCTCTACAACTCCATCCTAGGGGAAACACTGATGTACCCCTTTATTTAACTTTGAACACCTGCTCCTCTAAAGGTCTCTGCACAGCGTATGTGTGTGTGTGTGTGTGTGTGGCATTTGAACATGAACCGGTGAATCTTTATGCTTTGTGTACTTTTTTTTAAGATTGGACTATTTGAAAAACGCATGTAGTCTGTCCTAGAATGAACTGGGTAAAGTGTTTTTACATCAGACATCGTTTGCAGCAATCCTTCTTGCTTCTCACTTTTTCTTATTTAGTGTTGGTGCACTTAAACACCACCTTCATTCAACAGTAACAATACACCTCAGTGTCATGTGCATTGGACAAACACAAACTAAACGCGATGAGTGACAAGATATAACGCGGGAGTAGTTTTACAGCTGGGGAATCTGAGCCATCCTTGTTTAACATGGATCAAGGGATCAATCATGGATCAATCTACACACCCATACTCATACACACACATAACATTGTAGCATAAACCCGCAGGGTATATCTTTAGCTATGAAACAGTACAGGGGTTCACGTTCAAAATAAACCAATGTCACATATTTCTCCTGCATGCTTTTTATGTGAGAAAAAGACTCAAGTTTGGCGATAACGATGGTGGTTAGAGCAAACGTGTTGCTGTAAAGCCTGTGGTATCATTGCATCGTGATTCAGTCCATTTAATTAAAAGTCTGTTAGAGAGGGCTCCTGTTCGGAGAGGACAGACAATGCAAGAAGTGTGCACAGAGCTAGTGAACGATGGAAGATGTTGAGAGTTGATGACCGCAGATGCTTGCCTCTCTCAGGCCTAATGAGACCCGGTCCGCTGGCGTCTCATCCTTATCAAGTCTCCTTTAATGAGAGGGTAGATGTTGAGCTACTCTGATCAATGTTATTACGAGTGGAGTTAAAGAGAGAGAGAGGGAGACCGTGAGAGTGGGAGATCCAAAGAGAGAGAGAAATAAAAAGAGAGGGAGAGAGATGACGAGAGGGACAGATATAGAGATGGGGAGAGAGAGCTTAAAGAGAGAGGGAGAGAGATAAAGAGAGGGACAGATATAGAGAGAGGGGGAGAGAGAGCTTAAAGAGAGAGGGATAGAGATAAAGAGAGGGACAGATATAGAGGGATGAAGAGAGGGACAAATATAAGAGATGGAGAAAGAATGGAGTGTTTTTTCATAATTTTGTTTTTTCATGCTGTATAATAATGCCCTCAATGCATATATTGTGAATCGTGTTTGATTTTGTTTTGCAATTACAGTGCAAAGCAGCATGTATGCAGGAGATATGTAACAATTGCAGCTTCATGGCATGACTGAACACACACACACACACACACACACACTCACACTCTCTCACACACACACACACACACACACACACACACACATAAAGATACACACACAAGATTACACCTAAACACAGACAAACACACACACAAAAGTACAGACACACACACTTTTGACAAAAATTGACAATACACAAAATCCAATAATGTTTCACAAGAGGTAATTACTAGTTGTTCTGGGTGTGATTTCCTGTCCATTCTGATCGTGTCATTCTGAACACTAGAACAGCAAACCAGGCTCTACTAGCATTCAACATATTTTGTAGTATGACCACAGCCACATGGAAATGCTGTTGATACAATATATGATTAAGAAAATGTAGGAAAGATATGATGATGAAGGTGATATTCTTTTTCCGTTTCATGGATAGTTTTCAGCTTGATAATAAATCATTATGTTGCGTGACACAGAATGCTCTAATGCTTTCCCTGCAGACTCAACTTGCAGAACAATAAACACATTGCTGGAGTTTATTAAAAATTTAAATGATAGTAGGTGATAGTCATTATGTTAAGATAATAGAACAAGTGGTGTGCATACGTGCGTACGTGTGGAGATGTTCAGGTGAGGAAGAGCGATAGGCAGAAAGGATTTAATGATCTGATAGATGAAGTGAGAGAGAGAGAGTGGGAGAGAGACCAGCATTCTAAGCTGCCTCTGGTCAGTCCCCTTTTAGTTGACAAATCTTCAATGTATTCAATGGCATTTTAGACTGAGGTGTGATTCGTTGCTTTGTTTATTCTAAAGCATATTGCTTGGCATCTGGCAGCCTTGCTGAGCTAGCAGCAGCAGCAACCAGTGGGAGAAGCAGGTAAGTTAGGGGAGTGTGTTTGATGAGGATAAATGAGGAGAGAACACCTCTGATTGCAGCCCCCTGATAAACCGGAAGAAACAAGCATCTGTTATCTACTAACTGAGCCCGTCTGCCTCTCTTTAATGAATTAACAGTCGCTAAACGCCGCTTTCCAGCCTTAAAAGACAGCTAATGCAAAATCATGACTCTGTTTACAAGATACAAGATGAGATGGGATGGGATGTTGGACAAGTATGCTTAGTTATTTACAAGGAGACATGGATGTTTTGGGTGTTTTAACTGGGGCATTGCATTCCTTGTGAAATGCAGTGTCTTGTGGCAAGCCTGGCTTGTTTCCATATGCGTGTGTGTTTTTATTCTTTGTGCGTATGTTTGAGATGGAGAGAATGTGTGTGTTTTTGTTTGTGTGTTTTTTGGAGTAGGTGGGGAATCGTCATGGCGTGACTTAAAAGGACAAAAGGGGTGAAGAAGCTATTCGTTTATTTGAAAGAAATGTGAATGCTGCTGCTGTGTGTTTGTGTCTGCATGTCTACATTCCCCTATGACCTGCTCCATGGAACACTGACACACAAGTCTGTGTATAATTTCGACAAATGAAAAAAGGAACAGAGAGAGCGAAAGAGAGACAGATAGAGAAGGAGAAAATGGGGAGAAGGAAGCAGAAGTAAGGGCAGAGGTCCATCATGGATGTGGAGTGGAGGCACTTGCCTGGGGCAAATGCATCCTGATGTCCTCTGTTTAGAGCAGGGAAATGAAATAGGGGAGGTGATGGAAGGGAGATGCCACTCGCCAGGCCCCAGCCCTGCCATCTTCTTATCACCAGCAGCAGCTTGTTGCTGCAGGGGCACACACACACACACACGCACACACACACACACACACACACACACACACACACACACGGACACACACACACACACACGGACACACACACACACACACACACACACACACACACACACACACACACACACACACACACACACACACACACACGGACACACACACACACAAACACACACACGGACACACACACACAGACAACAGGCCGTGGTGGCACTGGGACCAAAGGGTATCCGCAGAGCGTGCACACACACACTATGAATGATGTATGAGTGACTGCTAACTCGATTCAAAACACAGGCAAACTTCAGCGAGAAGAGGTCCGTGAGGGTTATGAGTTGAACCAGACCAAGCTTGTGCAGGGGGACAGTGTTTTTTTCATTCTGGCGGGGACAGGATGGGACGGGACGCATGGGGGGGGGGGGGGGGGGGGTCAAAGGTTAATTGCCTTTCAAGGTGACTCCAGGGTGGACCCTGGGTTTTTACCACAAACCGGTAGCTATTTTCATAGTCTCTCTCACACACACACACACACCCTGCTCACTATGGGAAAAATATAAAAGTGAATGGTTATGACAGGTTGTCCTCCCCTCTTATCCTCCTCCATTTCTCTCTCTCTCTCTCTCTCTCTCTCTCTCTCTCTCTCTCTCTCTCTCTCTCTCTCTCTCTCTCTCTCTCTCTCTCTCTCTCTCTCTCTCTCTCTCTCTCTCTCTCTCTCTCTCTCTCTCTCTCTCTCTGGCATTTCTGTGGCAAACGGACCAATTAAAAAAAAACACATCTGTTCAATTATACCTGCAAACCTTCAGATAATTATCTCTCTTCCCTCTGGCTCCTGATGAATTTTTATTCCAGCGAGCCGATGCTCATATCTCTCTTGAATTTATGCAATGCCAGAAAATATAAATGAATCCCTCACTCATCAGCTAATTGTTTCACCCTTTTCCCATCAACATCAGCAAAGCGTCAAGGTTTGGGAAAAGAGTGAACAGGTGGTTGAGTTGGATTACTTCCGGATCCGTCTGACAAATCATAGCAAGGGATTCAATAGTCAATAGAAACTTGAAACAGACATGATGGACTAGCAGATAGACAGTTCGACATAAAGACAGGCAGAAAGACAGATATATAGACAGACAGACAGATTGACAGACACATAGTTAGACCGAAGGACATTGTCAGATAGATAGACAGACAGACATTTAGAGAGGCTGGCAGACGGATGGACTGAAAGATGGATTGATTGATTGATAAATTAGAGGAATGATTCACAAAGAGTAGAGACCATTCACTGTATGTTTAGTAACTATGGAAACAAGATGCAGAGATTGCAGCAGCAGTTAAATAACGATAGCCGGCTTGTGATCCCAGGTATTTAGAGTTGAATAAAGTGACTGTGTGTTGTGCAAGATGTGAAGTGGTGAAAGTGATTCCTTTTCAGGTGGATAGCACCTGCCCTTCTGTGCCTCCGATTATGGTGGCCATGATGGAAGTTGACTGGTGGTGTCTTGTGACTGTATTTCAATATGATATAGTGAAGCAAAAAATATGATTGGATTCTTACTTTAGAGTAAACCGGGGTATCGCAGGGGTGAAAAAGCTCATTGAGGTTGCGGGCCATTTAGGCCAAATTAAGGCCAAACTAAATAAATACGCCTGAAAACACATGAAGTTCTTCACGAAGTGGACCGGTGTATTTGTCATAACGTTCCCTGAAGGTATCACAAGGCTGGCAAATAGAAAACAATTTGAGCGCTACTTTCTGTGTGCACACAACCTTCTGTATTATTTGCGGCCTGGTTGCCTAGTGGGGCATCTAACGCTGCTAGTTATTTTGGCAATCACAACAATGAATTTGATGCGACCAGTTTGGTTGATGATTCTTTTGACTTTTTCACTGAAATGTACTGAGCTGTTTTGTTGGTATTATTTTTCAATTTCAAATTGCCCCCAGGGTCAGTTTAACAATCCTAGTGTATGGTGATGTTTTTCAATCTTCTGCGTTGGTATTGTTGATTGTTATATATGATATTCACATCGGTTCTCCCCCTGTAGCAGCTGAGGTTAATTATTCAAGGTAACAATAAAATAAAGAAGAAAAATGCTGTTGACAGTTTAGTAGAGTGTAGTGGCACTTTTACAGCACATTTATGCAGGGTCTTTGCGCAGCTGGAGCAACTCTCGCCACTAAAATAAATGCTGTGTCGGACCTTTGTAAAGTAATGACTGCTTCTCAACTCTGCAGTACTTTCATCACCAAGAGAGGCCCTGCAGCATGCTTGTGGAGTGCCGGTTCGCTGTGTGTGTGAGTGTGAGTGTAACATTCAGATGACCGAATGACACTCTTTAAGTCACAGACCAAAAGCCCTGGTAATTTTAGAGTATTTAAATGGCTGCTTACTTGCTGCTCTGAAAGAGCAAGAGTTAAGTCAGTCAGTGCATCTCATCAGTGATACTCCCCCCCCCCCCCCCCCCCCCCCACACACACACACACACACGTATGCACACACGGCTCCGTCCAACTTCACATTCAATCGATTTGCAGAAATAAACTGTGTCCAATTCCTGTGGAAATTTTACATTTATTCCCTTCCAATTGTGATTATGGATCAACATGGTGACCCTGAAAATGCCCATAGCAAATCAATTTACTAAACGCATGACAGTGTGTGAGTGTGTGCGTATGTTTTTGTGTGTGTGTGTGTGTTGCTCATAAGCCGCACTATTATATTTGCGCACAAAACCAGGGGGAAACAAACATGTCTTTAATTATGAAAAAGTTTAAATATTAGCAGCACGAAAAAGGGGCCACAGGAATAATAATTATGTAAATTAGAAAATAAGCTCCTTTTTATGCTTTAGGGTTGATGCATAAAACAAGCCATTAAGTTGTGAGTTTGATCATCAGACAGGGAGCTGTGTGTGTGTGTGTGTGTGTGTGTGTGTGTGTGTGTGTGTGTGTGTGTGTGTGTGTGTGTGTGTGTGTGTGTGTGTGTGTGTGGTTGTGTGTTGTAGGGATGTGAAAAAGCTTTAAGGAACGCATTTGTAATATATTCCTACAAAGTCTGCACAGAATGGGACATCAGACAGCATTCTGTTGGAAACCAAATATACATATATACAGTATATATATATATATATATATATATATATATATATATATATATGAGGCCTTATTATTATTCAGGTTGACTTTATGATCACGTTTGCGGCCTATTCTATACGTTTATCTTGTTTTATCCCCTGGAACTTGCACTTACATTGATGTTGGTGGATGGGTGGGCTTTGTCGGTGACTAGTTGAGAGCTGCCATTTTATTTGTATCAGAAAAGGAACACGCTTTCTCTGTATCTAAAACTTAAAAACAAAAAGTCAAGCCCTCCCTATCTTTTGAAGAAAGGAAAACCTAACATAAGATGAAAGTGGAAAGATAAAAAATAGTTATTTTATTCTTGGGAGACGGTCTGCCTGTCAACACTGCTCTCATGTGATGACTGGCAGGCAGAAAGAGAGGAGAAAGAGAGGGAGAGAGAGAGAGAGAGTGAATGTGCCTCTGGCCATCCAGAGGGTATGGAAAAAACGATATTCTCACAATGGCTGCAGAGCAAGCCAGCGTCCCCACAATAACACGGCTGTTTAAAGTGCTGGGAGGAGCGTGGAACTCAGGCCCTCCTCCACAAACCTTCATTTGGCCAATCATTTGGTCATCAATCACTTTGTTTCAATTAAAGGAACCGCTGCAGCAACAGAAATCTTTTAATCAAATCGATCTGTAAATATATATATATACACACACATACATATTGATAGTATGCCTGAAGGCTGAAGACATATGTATTAGAATTTACCATGTGAACTTCAATCCTATCCAATGAATAATGACTCAAGGATAAGCCGCCCTGCAGTCACACGGAGAGATGAGAAACACTCCCCCTCAGAGACCTGTGCAGGGGCTTCTCCACTCAAATAAAACAACCATCTGCACCACTGTGTGCAACTTAACAGATCCTGCAAAGCCATCAAGGCCAAACGCTTATGGAGATTGGAGTCCAAAACCGCCGATTGGAAAATCACAAGAGGTCCAAGGATCAATTCCCACTTTATTGGGGACCAATTTAAAGCCAGCTGGAGTGATTCACTCTGCTCTCAGGGCAGGGCCTGAGACAAGGGTAATGAGTTTTACACTGACTCGCCTAATCTTTAGCCACCACCGACATCCCAAATACATTCACCATGCGGCCCGCCTCCTCCTCTCCAAGCACACTCCCTCAGCCATCCTGTTCGCTGTTACCATGGAGCTGTACCCCTCTCTCTTAGCACAGAATAATAAGGCATGTTATCGATGGCAGGAACCTTTTCCAGATGCACAATCACTGAGTTGTGTCATCTGTCTCGGATAGATGACATCTCTCATTTTTCTCAACATTTCTCTAAATACATCCAGCAGTCCAGCACAGCGTCTCATATGTGTTGCTTGTTGGGACGGCGTCATCCCTTTTAAAAGCATTTGCAATGGCGTCTGTAAGAGGCATTTGTATGCGTCTGTTTTTTTGTGCGTACAGATGTGTGTGTATAGATAGGTGTCTGTGTGTGTGTGTGTGTGTGTGTGTGTGTGTGTGTGTGTCTGCGTGCTTGTAACCATCCGTAGATCTCCTGGGTGTCCGTGGGTTGACAAATGTGCATGTGCGTGTGTTTTCGAACTCGGTTTGCACACACGTGCGATGTGTGTGCATGGTGGTGTGGATCCTGCCTGTGTGTATTCATACATGCGAGTGCATGCACGTACACAACTGGGCATGTGTACGTGCATGTGTGTGTTTGTGTGTGTGTGTGTGTGCACACTGGGCTTCTGAGACCTGCTTGGGGTGGCCCATTGCACACCAGGTTTGGCGGAGGACAGATGGCGAGGAGGGACGTGAGTGGGATCTGCCAAGAAGCATTAGTCACACCCATTACTCACACGCTCTCTGCAGGAAGACAACAAGTGTGCTGCTGTCGTCCACATCGCAGGACTCTCCTATTAGCGATTAGCACAGGAAGGAGCTCCGGGGAAGCATTTATAAATACGGCAAGCGTCGTCAAAGTGTGGAGAGGGTGGATGAAAAAAAATAAAGGGACGTAATTGCCATCACAGGTCGTGTGGCGACGTCATCATTTTGCTATTTGTCTATTGCTATTGTCATCACCAGCGGCAACGTTTGTCCTCACTTTTAACTGCCACCGCCGTAACCCTTCCCAAGTTATTCCTCTCCATATTAAACAACAAACTAGGGCACTGTTCCCTTGTGGTGATGAATGCCACCAACACCACGGATCTAAAAGGTTAGGAGACGTGAGGTGTCAGCGGTCTTTGACGCGCCCCCCCCCCCCTCCCCAAAGAAAAGGGAGGAAGAAGTGAAGTGTCTTCAAGGTTGCCCTCTTCGCCACTTAACATCCACTTCTGACATTCCCTCACATCTGAGGACAAACACCGTCACTGCGCCTCCCGTCCCCCACCCACACTCTAACCCCCTTCCCCACCCCCCCACCCCCCCACCCCTCTGTGCTACGCTGAGGTGTAATCCAGGTCATGCCTCAATTTTCCCCGTTTAGAGTCTGCTAATTAAGTCACAAACAGACCCCACCCGGTGGGATGCGCCCCGACGTCTGCCGCCGAGACGGGAGAACTAATTGGTGGCACCCTTGTTTCCAGTGTAATTGCACTTATCTGCCGAGTCACCTTCGAGGGTCATTAAGAGGCGCCGGATTAATTGAGCGGAGCCGAGTGACGGAGAGGGCGGCGGTGGTGCCGGCGGTTGAAAAACGGCAGCTGAAACGGACGAGAGGAGCCGAAAATGGAAGCAGATCTTATGTTTCGTTGTTTTTTTTGCTTTTTTTTCACGAGTCGCCGATGGCAAACTTCTACTCTCTCTTTTCTTTCTCGACACTTCGCTCATGTGGGACGCTCTCAACTGGCACGCCTAATCACCACTGCACGTTAACTAACAAATGAACGACGGCAGAGTTTCCCCCCCTTGGTTTTTTCTGTCTTTTTATAGAATTCGCAGCAATCACGGCCTGACAGCAGCGCTGCCTCCCAGTGGGGCTGGCGTGATGGAGCGGCCTGCTGGCGGCTTTGAAGAGGATGACGGGGCTACTGATCGCTGGCTCGGCTAAGGTCATTCTATCAGTGCTCCAGCAGAGACAAGCCAGTGTGTATTTCTGTACAGATATGTGCAGAGCAGTCCAGAGGGGAGGGGGACGGGGACGGGGACGGGGGGAGAGAGAGGCACTGCAGGCTTCCTGCTTACTTGGCATCAGTCCTGAATTTTCGTTTCTTCTTTTTTTTTCTCTTTTGTCCACAAGGGAATCATCTGATGTGTTGCAGCTTCTCCAGTTTCTATGCAATCATCTTATGTCTCTCTCTCTTGCTGCTCTCTCTCTCTCTGTCTCCCTCTCCTACCTCTCCATCTCTCTCTCTCTCTCCCTCTCTCTGTCACTATCTCTCTCTCTCTCTCTCTCTCTCTCTCTCTCTCTCTCTCTCGTGCGCCTGCAGCATGCAGAAGACAGTGTGTGACATCACACACAGCGACGACACAGACAGCTAACAAAATAGACATCTGGTCTCACTGTGGAGACTAAAACCACACACGCATGTGTGCAGTGAACTACAATACAAAATACTACAATGTAGATGTTAGTATGACAGAGAGAGTGAGAGACAGAGGAGTAGATGTGCGAGGGAAAGAATGAAAGCTCTGGGCTGTAGTGTTAGTGGTGACCCAAATGGCCTGGACTACTTACCATTCAAACCGAAACAGATATTCAGCACAGTCAACTCTAAACAGATTCCTCACAGAGCATTTCATTCACTAATAGTTGACGGATGACTATGACAATTCTAACAAACTGCACTCAAATGATAGCTCTTAAATCTTACCTACATCACCTTTGAGCATTCCAACACAGTCATCCCTAAAGATTCTACCAAGATTGTACGATCTGTGCAAGACCAATGTCATTGGTTTGTCTTTTTTATGTCAATTCACCTTTTCAGTGTGCCAGGACACTGTGGTGTACAACACATCTTCAAACTTGGAGGTTCATTTGCAGGCTGTCGATGCATGAACCAATGGACCGTCAAATGTTTAATGACTCGAAAATGGATGCCTCTCGAATAGTTTCTCTCTTCCCTGTTTATTTTTGTGGTCCTGATGTTGGAACAAGCAGCTCTCTGCAGCAGTGGAGATGGAGAGGAGATGTACACTGATGGGTGCGACCTTTCAGTTAGCGTAATATGCTTTGCCGTGGCACGCCGTTAGAGAGACAGAGACTGTAGACTGCTTTATCCAATGTTCTTCTGCAGTTGGTCTGTGTGTGTGCTTGTGTGTATGGTGTGTGTGGGTTTGGCAGAGGGGAGGGGGTGGAGGGATGTCTGGGTGCAGTTTGTTTGCGTGTTAACCCTAATCTCCTCCTGAAATGGCTCAAGCTTTCTCATGGAGAAAGAGGCAGGAGACAGGTGAAAAGGGCACGTTCGTGTCCTCACTTTGTTTACTGCCGGAGAAAAAAACACAAAGTTCTGAAAGGATGGCGGCGGCAGCAGCGGCGGCGCGAACAACTGCATTTTGAGAGAAACACGAGTGACAGAGAGACACAGCGAAAGATAGAGAGACAGAGAGAGAGAGGGGGAAAAAAGAGAGAAAGAGAGAGAGAGAGAGAGAGAGTGAAGAGCACCGGCAACGGCCAAATGTCAACATGATAAATCCAACCTTTACAAGCAGCCTTTCCGCTAAGCAAGCCCGTATCCCAGAATTAATAGTCAGATCTATTAAATTGTTTTTGGAATCATTAACGCCATGCAGACTGTCATATACCCCCACTGTGGGAGTGTATAAATTGTGTCTTTAAAATATGTTATGACTCATCTATGTGACGAACGCTGCCCCTGAGATCCTTTGGGGGGAGGGAGGGGGGTGCTTAAACAAGCTTTGGTGAGGCTTTGAAGGAGTCAAGTCCCAGTATAAGAGAGAAATCCATCTGATGTGACCTTTATGAAGACTCTCACACAGGTCAGACGGTTCACCTCTGAATGTGTATGACTTCACTGTCAAACGTTGAAAGGGAGCAGTTTGAATGACATTTCCAACCATCTAAATCAGATCAAATGCCCCATAACTTCTGGACACTTTTAGACGTTGTTGTCCCAGCAGAGCAAGTATTTTATATTTTTTCCAATAACTGCAGTATATTCTGACTTAATGGTCCCATGTCTTAAGTCATGTAAGATCATGCCATATAGGGTAGCAGACCTTGTAAAGCCTTCTCTTAGCCGGTAATAAATGGTGCAGCAATAAACATGTACGCACGCATGCACACACACACACACACACACACACACACACACACACACACACACACACATGCACATGTGCACACACACACACACACACACACACACACACACACACACACACAAACACAAACACAGTCTGTAATGTCATTCAAAATGTGACTTTCTTGTTGGAAATTGGTTACTTGTATCAAAACCTATATGGGAAGGAACACATTATTGAAACAATATTTGTTTATGCCGGAAGACTAAACATATTTAAAAATGTATAACAAATCCTACCTCCTTCCCCCACAACAAACCCAATCTATGCTGAGCTGTTGCAGCCTGGGGGTGGGGTGGGGGGCTATTTGAGATAAAGGTAATCCCATTACACACTCATTAATAAAACATCATTCATGAAGAGGCCTTATAACATTGCAGTCAATGTGGCCAAGACTGACAACATTATCAATGCAGTCCTCTACTCAGGCAAGTCCATCGAATGAAATTCAATGTTATTATTTTATTTATTTTGTCATTTGGTGAGGTTTAAATTCAACATTCCAGTCAGGGCTGGTAAGGTACGTGAACATTAACATATTTTAATATGTTGGTTGAACAATTATAACTAACTAATAAATAACCCCTTAGTAGGAGTAGAATATAGAGCAAGTTAATTTGAAGAATCCACTTGTTGTTTCTCCTCCGTAAGGAAAAGTATTTCCTGCAGCAGATCCAATGGTAAATAGGCCACACAAAAATCAAGAATAGATCAGAAGAACATCCTAGCTGAAAAAAAGATTACATATGTCACCTGAATATGCTTCCTGTCGATATAAACCAAGCTAAATTTGATGTATGTGTTACGACACCCTCTGCCTCCACCTAGCTGCGCCGGCTGCCACTACACCATGTGCTTCTGTTTACATTCCGGTCACCAATTTACCACGTGCACTCCGCTCTCCACTCCTGTCATCAATCAACAATCAACACACCCTATTTCTTCCCCGTTCAACAAGCAGCCGGCGCCAGTTCGTTGTTAGCTCTCCCTGTGTTAGTTCCTCGTTCCAGCATTTATTGAATTCCTGTTTAAATTCCCCGCTTGTTCCTAACCTTACCTCTCCTTGCGCACAGCTCTTCCCTGGATCCTCACCTGCCTGTCCACCACACCTTCCGGATACCTACCTGTTGCCGAAGCTTCGCCTGCCTGACTACCCGCCTGTCGCTACCCTCTCTAACTGTCCGTTTGCCTGTCTACTACCGAACCTCCGCCTGTCTGACGACGATTCTGCCTAGCCCTTGCCTGTACCTGTGAGACGTTAATAAATTCCGTCTTTCAATCCGCATCCTGTTGGTTTCCTTGTCCTGCGTTTGGGTCCAATTCTCGTAACCATAACAGTACGAACTGGCCAGCATGGACCCAGCGGACACAGGATCTCCGAACCAAGCCATCGCCAGTCATGGATTGTTACTCGGGCGCCACGAAGAAGCCCTGGAGGAGATTAGAACTGTCCTCAATGGTCTTAATGCTGCTTTTCAAGCAAGTCAGGCTCCCGTGCCGTCTCCAGATGTGCCGTTAATTTCCTCCGCTCCTCCCCAGCAAGCGGTCTCACGTGAACCGTTCATCCCGGCTCCGGAACGATACGGGGGTGATCTGGGTACCTGTCGGGACTTCCTTCTGCAGTGCGGTCTCGTGTTCCAGCTACAACCTCTAACATACTCCACCGAAGACTCCCGGATTGCGTTCCTCGTCGGAGCCTTACGGGGGAGGGCCCTCTCTTGGGCAACTTCAGTATTGGAGAGGGGGGCGGATTTCTGTTCCACCTACTCGGAATTCACCACGGAGATGCGGAGAGTCTTCGACCACCCTGTCCGGAGAAGAGAAGCCTCCATGCGTCTTTTCGCCGTCCGCCAGGGCTCCCGTAGTGTGGCTGATTTTGCGGTGGATTTTAGAACTCTCGCGGCGGAGAGTGGATGGAACGACGTGGCTTTAATGGGGGCTTTCATGAATGCGCTTTCTGATCCCCTCAAGGATGAGTTGGCCGTTCGGGAGGAGCCTTCCGGTCTCGATCATCTCATCTCTCTCGCAATTCGCCTGGACAACCGTCTGTGTGAACGGCGGCGCGAGCGTTCACATCGTTCACCTCTGGCTTTCTCTCTCTCTCCGGCTGTCTCGCTACCATCTCCATCTCGGTCATATTCTTCCCGCCCAGAGCCAGCTTCTCAACCTGATCCAGAGCCCATGCAGCTGGGACGCGCCCATCTCACTCCAGAAGAGAGGGAGCACAGAATCCGTTCCAGGAGTTGTATTTATTGTGGGCAGTCCGGTCACTTTCTGTCAACTTGTTCAACACGCCCGGGAAACGGATCGACTCGCCGGTGATTCGAGGGATCCTGGCGAGTCGAGCCCTCAACCCCTCGGTTTCCCGTCCCCTGCTCGAGGCTGTCCTTTCGTGGCGAGACCAGTCCCTTCCACTTTCGGCTTTACTGGACTCGGGGGCGGATGAGTCATTCATTGACCGGAGGTTAGTTCAACAGTTAGGGATTGATACTGTCCCTCTGGACTCCCCTATCGAGGCCCAGGCCCTAAATGGGAAACCCTTAGCTCGTCTGAAGCATCGCACGGTTCCCGTTAAACTCTTGATTTCTGGTAACCATCATGAGTCCATTTCTTTCCACATAATTGACTGCCCGGGGATTCCCATAGTCCTCGGTTATCCATGGCTTCAGATCCATAACCCCCAGATTGATTGGGGATCCGGTCTAGTGGTTTCCTGGAGTCCCTCCTGTCTCTCCCATTGTTTACGCTCTGCCCAACCTCCCTCCCCACCTGTGCCTCTACCTCCTCCCCCTTCAGACCTCTCCTCCGTCCCTCTAGTATACCATGACCTGGGAGAGGTCTTTAGTAAGGTCCGTGCTCTTGCATTACCCCCCCACCGCCCATACGACTGCGCCATTGACCTTCTCCCCGGGGCTCCCCTGCCCAGCAGTCGGCTTTTTAATCTTTCCCGTCCTGAGCGAGAGTCAATGGAATGTTACATCCAGGAGTCCCTGGCCGCGGGAATAATTCGTCCTTCCTCTTCTCCTGTAGGTGCGGGGTTTTTCTTCGTCGGCAAGAAGGATGGCTCTCTCCGTCCTTGCATTGATTACCGCGGCTTGAACTCCATCACGGTGAGAAATAAGTACCCGTTACCTCTCATTAGTTCTGCCTTTGTTCCCCTCCATGGTGCCACGATCTTCTCCAGACTGGACTTGCGCAACGCGTATCACCTGGTCCGGATCCGGGAGGGGGATGAGTGGAAGACGGCCTTTAACACTCCTCTAGGACACTTTGAGTACCTGGTTATGCCCTTTGGCCTCACCAACGCCCCCGCAGTGTTTCAGGCTTTGGTTAACGATGTCCTCCGCGACATGCTGAACCATTCTGTTTTTGTTTACCTGGACGACATCCTCATTTTCTCGGGGTCACTGGAGGAGCATGTGATCCACGTACGACAGGTTCTCCAGCGTCTATTGGAAAATAGGCTCTACGTCAAAGTGGAGAAGTGTGAGTTCCATGTTACGTCCACGTCCTTTCTGGGGTATATCATCGGCCAGGGGGAAGTTAGGATGGACCCATCCAAGGTTTCGGCGGTGGTTGAGTGGCCGACTCCCTCTACCTGCAAGAAGCTCCAGCAGTTTTTGGGTTTCGCAAATTTCTATCGTCGTTTCATCCGTGGGTACAGCCAAGTTGCGGCACCCCTCACGGCCTTGACTTCCACAAAGAGGTCCTTCTTGTGGACACCGGAGGCGGGGGCCGCCTTCGAGACTCTCAAGAGACTGTTCGTGTCAGCTCCAATTCTGATTCAACCCGATCCCTTCCTCCAGTTTGTGGTGGAGGTCGACGCCTCCGACACCGGCGTGGGAGCTGTTCTCTCCCAACGCTCTTCCTCAGACCACAAGTTGCACCCCTGTGCTTTCTTTTCCCGCCGGCTTACCCCCCCTGAGCGTAACTACGATGTTGGAAATCGTGAGCTCCTGGCTGTAAAATTGGCACTCGAGGAGTGGCGTCACTGGCTTGAGGGAGCGGAGCAGCCGTTTATCGTTTGGACCGACCACCGCAACCTGTCCTACATTCAAACCGCCAGACGCCTCAACTCTCGGCAGGCCAGATGGGCCTTATTCTTTGGTCGTTTCAATTTTACCCTTACCTACCGCCCCGGCTCCCGGAACGTCAAGCCTGACGCCCTGTCCCGCCTTTACTCTCCGGAAGACCCCATTCCGGATCCGGAACCCATCCTACCGCCTTCATGTCTCGTCGCGACGCTCACTTGGGAAGTTGAGTCCGCAGTGATCCAGGCCCAGGGAAATCAGCCAGACCCAGGTACTGGTCCCCCGAATCGCTTGTTTGTTCCTGAGACTGAACGCACCAGGGTCCTCACCTGGGCTCATACGTCCAAGCTCACCTGCCACCCTGGGGTCACTCGCACGTTGGAGTTCATCCGCAGGCGCTTCTGGTGGCCAACCCTGGACGCGGACGTTCGTGCCTTCGTTGCGTCCTGCTCGACCTGCGCCCGAAGTAAGACCTCCACTCGGCCCCGTTCCGGTCTGCTTCGTCCCCTGCCCATTCCCAGTCGGCCCTGGTCCCATATCGCTCTGGACTTCGTCACCGGCCTTCCTCCCTCGGAAGGAAACACCACTATCCTCACTATAATTGACCGTTTTTCCAAATCCGCACATTTTCTGGCTCTTCCTAAGCTTCCCTCCGCCCGTGAGACCGCGGATCTTCTGGTGGCCCATGTTTTCCGCCTTCATGGCTTCCCTATGGACGTTGTGTCGGACCGTGGTTCCCAGTTCACGTCCCAGGTCTGGCGTTCTTTTCTATCCACACTGGGTTCCTCAGTCAGCCTCACATCCGGATACCACCCTCAATCCAATGGTCAGTCTGAGAGGGCTAATCAAGAGATGGAGACGGCACTACGTTGCATCACGGAGATCAACCCAAACACCTGGAGCAGCCAGCTTCCTTGGGTGGAATATGCCCATAACTCCCTGATAAATGCCTCCACAGGACTCTCCCCATTCATGTGCTCCCTAGGCTACCAACCACCTCTGTTCCCTACCTTGGAGGCGGAGATCGCAGTCCCATCCGTCCAGGTTCACTTACGCCGTTGCCAGCGCACCTGGAAGCGTGCACGGGCTGCCCTGCTTCGTGCGTCTACCCGCTCCCAACACCAGGCGAATAAGCGCCGGCAACCAGCTCCACTGTACTCCCCCGGACAAAGGGTTTGGCTTCGGTCCAAGGACCTCCCACTCAAGGGAGTCAATCAGAAGCTTTCCCCTCGTTTCATCGGTCCGTTCCCCGTCGAGGCCGTTATCAACCCCTGTGCGGTTCGTCTCAAACTCCCCTCATCTCTCCGCGTTCATCCCACCTTCCACGTGTCCCAGCTCAAGCCAGTCTCCTCCAGCCCGCTGTCGCCTCCCACCCCAGCTCCACCACCCCCCCGGATGATTGATGACCATCCCGCCTGGACAGTTCGCCGCCTCCTGGACGTGCGTCGTCGGGGTCGGGGATTCCAGTACCTGGTCGACTGGGAGGGGTATGGTCCAGAGGAGCGCTCCTGGGTACCTCGAAGCCACATTCTGGACCCCGACCTCGTCAAGGACTTCCACCGCCAGCACCCTTCTCACCCCGTGCGTCCGCCTGGAGGCGTCCGTAGAGGGGGGGGTACTGTTACGACACCCTCTGCCTCCACCTAGCTGCGCCGGCTGCCACTACACCATGTGCTTCTGTTTACATTCCGGTCACCAATTTACCACGTGCACTCCGCTCTCCACTCCTGTCATCAATCAACAATCAACACACCCTATTTCTTCCCCGTTCAACAAGCAGCCGGCGCCAGTTCGTTGTTAGCTCTCCCTGTGTTAGTTCCTCGTTCCAGCATTTATTGAATTCCTGTTTAAATTCCCCGCTTGTTCCTAACCTTACCTCTCCTTGCGCACAGCTCTTCCCTGGATCCTCACCTGCCTGTCCACCACACCTTCCGGATACCTACCTGTTGCCGAAGCTTCGCCTGCCTGACTACCCGCCTGTCGCTACCCTCTCTAACTGTCCGTTTGCCTGTCTACTACCGAACCTCCGCCTGTCTGACGACGATTCTGCCTAGCCCTTGCCTGTACCTGTGAGACGTTAATAAATTCCGTCTTTCAATCCGCATCCTGTTGGTTTCCTTGTCCTGCGTTTGGGTCCAATTCTCGTAACCATAACAGTATGTATGATTGCTGAAGCATTATAACCTAAAATAGACACCAATTCAAATCCAGTAAATCTGAAAGGGAGATTTGGTTGTAATGTCGTATTTTGGACAGCCCTATCAAGTTGTTATCTCACTCTGTGTGTGTGTGTGTGTGTGTGTGTGTGTGTGTGTGTGTTTGCACACACAAACACAACCCAAGATAACACAAGATACTTGTGTAGGGGAGTACACAATACAATTCTTGAGCACAGTGAATAGCAAATTATAATTCTGAAACAATACGGAAACATTCACCATATTTTGGCGTTATTTAACGCCAACGTCCCTCAGAAATATACAGAAAATGACACTTAATTACACTGTAATAATGCCTCTTTGTGCTAGGCCCACAGCAGACGGAGAGGTCCCATTGTTTGTGCGAATGAGATAGCTTGCTAGCTAGGGCGTGAGAATGAAAAACAGCAGGAGGTGATGTCATAGGCGATAAGCAATAACAAGGCGCAGTCACACACCGAGGCCAAATAAATTGTGTCTGTTTTTTAGAAATGACTTTTTCCCCCACGCTTTTTGTCCCTGCTCTCTTTCCATGGCCTCTCTTATCTGATGGGAATAATTAAACAACGCACAAGGGAGCGTTTTATGATACACATATCCACCTATTTAAAAGGGGAATTAAAGATGCTATCAACGCTAATGATGAAATGTTATTGTGGGAATTGCCACTCTCTCGCTCTCTCTCTCTCTCTCTCTCTGGTTGTCTTTCTCTCTCTCTCTCTCTCTCTCTCTCTCTCTGGTTGTCTCTCTCTCTGGTTGTCTCTCTCTCTCTGGTTGTCTCTCTCTCTCTGGTTGTCTCTCTCTCTGGTTGTCTCTCTCTCTCTGGTTGTCTCTCTCTCTCTCTGGTTCTCTCTCTGGTTCTCTCTCTCTCTCTGGTTCTCTCTCTCTCTCTGGTTGTCTCTCTCTCTGGTTGTCTCTCTCTCTCTCTGGTTGTCTCTCTCTCTCTCTGGTTGTCTCTCTCTCTGGTTGTCTCTCTCTGGTTGTCTCTCTCTCTCTCTCTCTCTCTCTCTCTCTCTGGTTGTCTCTCTCTCTCTGGTTGTCTCTCTCTTTCTGGTTGTCTCTCTCTCTCTCTGGTTCTCTCTCTCTCTCTCTCTGTCTGGTTGTCTCTCTCTCTGGTTGTCTCCCTCTCTGGTTGTCTCTCTCTCTCTCTCTGGTTCTCTCTCTCTCTCTCTCTCTGGTTGTCTCTCTCTCTCTGGTTGTCTCTCTCTCTGGTTGTCTCTCTCTCTCTGGTTGTCTCTCTCTTGTTGTCTCTCTCTCTCTCTGGTTGTCTCTCTCTCTGGTTGTCTTGTATGGAGTGAAAGGGGGGCCGTGGATGTTTATGTCTGAACTGCACATGATATTTCACTAATCTGCTCTCCAGAATGATAGTGGGCTTAGCGGTGACAGGACATACGAACCAATGACCAACAAGCGGGGCAATCTCTCCAAGCCAAAAGGAGAGTGCTGGTGAATGACACCGCGGTAAATGATGTATGAAATGTCTTGGGTTGGACAGAATGTTTAAAAAGGAAGCCAAGTGGGGGATCATTATCATAATGTTCTGAGCCTTTCATTTCATCAACGCATAAAATGAGCGGGGAAAAGAGAAGACACCAGTACCGCATGGAGGTGCCGCGCCTGGCAGCACTTCTTCGTAATTTCCGATTACTTTTTTCTTCTTTTCTCTTTCTTTTTTTATTCTCACATAGATAACACCTAGTAACAGGCTTTCATTGTCGGCCGTTATCGCTTTTGGGTCACGGTAACCCATCACGTTAACTTGCTGGGTTGTTATATATTTTTTGCTCTTTTTGACACACCGTAATTCGAGGATAGGTGCTAGCAGGCTGATAGCACTGCTCACACAGATAAACTACATGTCATTATTAGCAGCAGTACTTCTTCTGGCAAGGAACTGTTGAGAAGAGTGTGTGTGTGTGTGTGTGTGTGTGGGGGGGGGGGGCACATGACATAAGGCATCCTCCACAGTCAAAATACGACCGCATGAAGCCATTGGTCCAGAGTTAACAAGTAATGACAGGCAAGACTATTCAAAACGTAAGAGGTTCGTAAATGACCAGTTTCTCAGCTTATATGGTATGGTATTTGGGGCTCTATATAACAATTATTAAAGTCCATTATTCAGTCCAGGTTAACCTGAGGTCGTGAACTACTGGGATGATGGTTGAATCTGTATGATTTGAATTCTTCTCTCCTGGGGTAATTTCTCCCTGGTGAGTGTCACATTGCACCATCGACCGCCGTACCTCCAAGCTATGCCGTTTTCCCCCCCGATGTTAACCGACGATTAAAAACGCACTCCGGCTGTAATTCCCACACCTAAGCACCCGTATCCTCAGATTTGGGATTACCTCGCCCATGAGTTCCTTGTAATCCCCCCACCTCTCTCTCTCTCTCTCTCTCTCTCTGTCTCTCTCTCTCTCTCTCTCTCTCTCTCTCTCTCTCTCTCTCTCTCTCTCTCTCTCTCTCTCTCTCTCTCTCTCTCTCTCTCTGATGTACCGCTGACTCCCGGTGTCAGAGAGCCAATCAGAAAGCAATGGTGACCATTACTTCTTGTCGCGGCCATGACAAATGTTCTCATTAAGGTGAAAAATATTGTGTGGTTGGAAGTAGACTTTAATGGCTAGTCCAAGGTGGGGGTTAATGTCACAGAATACCAGCGACGATACTCGTTATCCTGTGTCCATGATTAAATGTTGTCTCTGCCATTATTATTATTATTCCTTTTTCTGTACTTCTGAATTGTGTCTCCATGCTCCGAACAACATTGATTCATTAGTGACTCACTCACATGAGTTTGTGACATTTCATATTTGAACTGCTCAAGAACACATTGTCTCGTTAAAAGGCTATGTGGAAAGAAAGGCGCACAATCGTGTTGAAATAAAACTATTGTGGTGCAAATTGTATGCACTGGAACAGTATTTAATCACAATGTTTACCAACAAAATAGATACTAACGAATGCAATTTCTGCCTAGAGGAGCCTTTTAAAGAAAGGTTTTTAAAAATGGTCCAAAATGTGCAATAAAAAATCAAAATGGCTGAATGCTTCTGAACAACTTGGATATTTACAGATGGAGATTTGTATAGAATAGCAGTTTACTCCTTCGTTAAGACACCAAGCAGAGTGTTGAATAATTTGCTGCACTCTTGCACTCAGGGACTATATGGGATCAAATATTCATGGGAAGCAGTCTGTACCTTTTGGTTATTTTAAATACTTTCTTCCAACAGATGCTTTCCGCGCTTCATATTTAGTGTGGAGTAAGTTTCCTCCTTACGGTCTTGGGGAACAATGGTTGACACTAAAAAGAGTTGAAACTTCACATCCCCTCTTTCAAGAACCACCGCCCTTCTGCGGCGTGTACTGGAAGTGTGACACGGAGCCTCCAGCAGACAGAGCTATCGACAGATTTGACTTCCTGCACCATCTGATATGATGTTTATTGTCACGTCTGAGGCAGTGCACGTCACTCTCTCTCTCTTGTATCTCTGCTCTTGGAGAATGACTAGGGTCTTATAGATGGTGCGAAGTGTATCACATCATCAGAGGACTGTGGCAGTGACCTTGGCAATACACTGGATCTTATTTCCTTCTTTCCCCAGAGGAGTTTGGGGGTGAACAGGTGATGGTGTGTGTGTGTGTGTGTGTGTGTGTTTACACTCGGTATGTGTCTGTGTGTGTGTCTGTGTGTATGTATTTGTGTGTGTAAGGTTGTGTCTGAGTGTTTGTGTTTGTCTGTGTGTATGATGTGTGTGTGTGTACAGTTTTGATGTGTGTGTGTGTGTGTGTGTGTGTGTGTGTGTGTGTACGGTGAGATAGTGTGTACACTGTGTGTTCTATGAAAAAAAAGAGAGGCCAATCAGGAGCCTTAACCAATGAGGAGGCTGTGTTCTGCCAGAGTTACTTGCTGTCTGTCTGAGATGGGGGCTTTCCATGCACACTCAGGTTGCTGCATCGATCCGACCTAAATATAGGCCTTCTGACCTTTCCAGAGTAAACAAAGCATTCAAGCACCTCTGTGTTTGACGACATATCAAGCACTTCCGGAAATCATACGGTTGAGGAGCAATATAGATCCACTTTAAGAAGCTTATCAAAGCCAAAGACAAAGCCAATGTGATGTGTACAACTCTATGCTAGATGCTTGTCTCCACACATAGTCACAGTGTTGTGTCAACATTGGAGAAGCTGTCATAACACTCTGGAAATGGCCTCGCTCTTGTTTCAGAAATACTTCACCAAATCTTGACATGCTAACTCGCTTGGTCATGCAAACACGTCGATCTAGGTAAAGTGCTTTACCTGTGAGTATTTTTACCACAAAAATGTATGGATGAAGAAATATCACAAAGTTCTTTTTCTGAAGGGACGATAAAGCTTTGACGTGAGTAATTGACCCGGACAAACAGTACCGTTAAGAGCAGGTCACGGTGTCTTTCCGGTCCAAAAAGCATATTTGATGAAGCGTTCAATATTTCTGCATGCCTTTCAGCCAGGGGAGTTTTGATTTAAAGGCAAAAGACAAATCTAATTAAAAGGGGTTCTTTGATTATATGCCAGAACACAAAAATGATTCAATTATAATTTCAACAAGTTCAATGACTGATTATTCCCCTTTGTACAAACCCATAAAGAAATTATAATTATTGTAATAACTTTTTTGTACACACACACACACTGTGTGTGTGTGTGTGTGTGTGTGTGTGTGTGTGTGTGTGTGTGTGTGTGTGTGTGTGTGTGTGTGTGTGTGTGTGTGTGTGTGTGTGTGTGTGTGTGTGTGTGTGTGGGTGGGTGTGCGTGTGTGCGGTGCGTGCATCCGTGAGTGCTACACAATACTTTTTGCTTTTCAACCAGCTTGTTGAAAAGCATTGTTATTTTTTTCTCTCCATCCAGCTGTCACCAACCTGTCTCAATATCTGTTGGAAAACGACTGCAGACTGGCCAAAGCCCCTCCTTTTCCTTTGTTTTTGATGTTTTCTGTGTCTGTGCCTGGTCCAATGGGATATGGAAACTACGGAAGTTTTACATCCAAGTTAAACTAAACTTTACTTAATTCTATAGGTGCCTGAAGGACAGCCATTTCATGCTCTCAGACGCACGCAATCCCCTGCATACCCTCAAGTGTTTTTGAAGAACTGGCAGTCTCCAGCTAGTGGACTACCATTGACCTTCGCACTTCTTCAGAAATTCTGCAATAAAAGCCTGCTTTGATAAGGATCTCCATCGTGTTCTGGCTCCTCTTAATTTCCTATGCTGTGAGGCTGCTGATGAGAATGATAAGAGTTGGGGTGGCGTTGGATTCACGTGTTTGTCATTTCATAAAGTACTGCTGAATCTTGGCCATCTAAAGACAAGTGTTGGCCTTGTGCTTGTAATAGATTGCCATCAATGTTCCGGGCTGAGAGTTATTGCTAACTGTCTGGCCATGTTGGTCAATGATTGATTTGATGATGAATATATATTTATTATGACTTACTTCCTCTTACTACTAAGAGACGCTATATCCAAAGCGACTTATAGGGTATTTTTTATCAATAATGAATGGGTAGGGAAACTTGCTCAAGGATGCATATAGATAGACTGTATGCATTCAACTCCAAAGAAAGTCCAACTCCAAAGAAAATCTTACTAGGTTACAAAAGGTGTAATATAAAAGAGAGTGACAATTTTTGAATGTTCTGCTTAATGTTGGACATTATAATTATAGTCCTATTGTCTTATCTTCATGGTAGGTACGCCATTCTGATGTATTATGTTTTAACGACTTGAATGCATTTAAGGACAGGCTGAATGTAATCTCAGTCTATGTTTTGCTGTGACTGAGACTGGACTGTGATAGGAGGTGGAGAGAAGATGAAAGATAAAACAATAGCGAGAGAATATTTTATTGATTTTTTGTTGTTGCACATTTATCTTCCTGTCTTCCTGTTTTGATTCTTGTGTACTGCCCATTTTTACACAAACAAACACACACACACACATACACACACAATCACACACACAGTGGCATCCTGGCAGCGATGACACTTTGTGAACGATGGATATCAGAGTGGCGTTAATCTTCTCCAGCCCTTCATAGGGGGTGTGTGCATGTGTGCTGTGCGCGTGTGTGTTTGTGCACGGCGGTGGGGTGAGTAGGGGGGTGGGGGGGTGGGCAGGAGGGTGGGTAGGGGGGGATCTGTTGGACCAGAGAAGCCACGCCCAGTCTGCAGAGACAAAAAACTGCGGGCTGCTTAAATCTCTCTCTAGAACCTTCACGGCCTGAGGTCCCCTCACACCAGATTAGCTCAGTTTGTGTTTTTCAGTTACAGGCAATAAAGCGTGTGTGCATGTGCAGGGTTAAATGAGAGCATCACAAGTAATTACCAGTCTCCATCACCGCAACATGGCTGCACTCTCTCTTTTCTATCTCGTTCTTTTGTCTTCATCTGACCTTTATATCTGTCAGTTAACAGACTTGGAAATCTCAAACGCAACGCCTGTTTTTGGCTGTGTATTGCTTTAGCTCATTATGTATTTATGATCTACTTATTGGATATTTTCACAGTGAGGATTTCTAGAGCATGCAGCTCACAAACTGATGAGTTCTCACAATATTCATTTTGACTGAAATTAAGCATATGTAAATATTCACTGGACCCAATATTACATCCTTTAAGCGAATGTGCAAACTTTTTGTTGATTTCTTCTTGAAAGTTATGAGACAGACATGGAATGTTTTGCTTCTCAAAGTTCTGTATGCTTATGCCACACGACCACACGACATCCATAGCATTATAGCATAGAGAGTAAGTTCTAAATACAGACATATTAAATCCAATAGATAACATTGTGCATAAGATATAGATATGCTGCGGTCTGTGTACTGTGCCTCAAGGCTTTTGATTTGCTTGCATGTGCTTTCAATATTCCCATCAAGGCTGTTATGATGTGAATCTGCCATATTAGAGCGTTGATTTGTTCTACATGTGCCGCCGCTTTCTGTGAGAAGTCTCCCGGCCCTGCCTCCCACTCCTGCTCCCTCTTAAGAGGCAGACACATTTCACAGAATGTCAAGGAATTCAGGCACCGGCTTCTGTGCACACCAATGCATGTTGCTATTAGCAACATTCAAGCTCTTCTTTGCTGGTATTCATTACCGTTGGTTCTGTACGTGTGCTGTTCCCCTTTGTTTCTTTTGAAGGCGAGGCAAGTTTATTTATATAGCACCAATCAAACACAATGTCCATTCAAAGCACTTTACATAAGCAGGAATACGCACTATCGTTTTACAGGACAATCAATAACAGACAATGAAAGACAATCATTTAGAAGAGATGTGGAAAATAAAGATGTCAGATATCATATCAGAAAGTACACTAATAAATGTAATTCTAAAATTATATTGATGGCACACTTTAATAAAAAAGCAACAAAAAAAATGCAATCATATTGTGCTGAGGCAGACTTCAGGAAAACGTAACTACACAATTTGTTGTTGCCTTCCTCAATATATACAGCGTGGACTGATGTGTGCTGGCAGTGAACTGCAGCGTCCTGTCTTGTAAAGGTGTGAGGTGATGAAGAGGTGGCTGTGGAGTGTAAATCAGGACACATTTTACACATCTTACAAGCCCCCAAACCCTGTTTAAAGGACTTTGATAACATGGAGTCCCTCCAATAAATAAAGCTGCTGTAGAGGTTGGTCTTGGTGGCACGTAGACGTAGACCCAAAGTTGTAAGTGTTGAGTGGTCCCTGGACAAGACCATGAACCCTAACAGCTTCCAATGAGCTGGTTATTGCCTTCCATGGTGGACACTGCCACTGAATGTGTGTGTATTTACATTTTGTCATTTAGCTGGCGCTTTTACCCGAAACGTTTAGTTAGGCTGAGAGCAATCAACGGATGCAATATAAAAATTGGAGTTGCTATAAAAACATTTAAGTAGCTCCGAAAAAATAAAATAATAATGGACAGAGTAGCCATTGAAATTCGAAAACATTGTTTTTTATGAGTGGTGGTGAAAAGGTTACATTCTGCATTTTTTATTTTCCCAATTTCATATTGATGGTACGGCTTTACAGTTTATGAATGGATGGGTGTGAGACATTACTTGTGTAGCACTTTGAGTGGCCACTGAGATCCGAAATGTTTTAAATGCAATGATAGTGCAGTCCTGTTGTTGTGGTGGGCAGAATTACATCACAATACATTCGCATTACAATTCATTGAAAGCATCATCATTTTTCCTTCATTCAGCTAAATTCACTTTTTAGTTTTTTCTTGCCCTTCTCTGCCCATTGGCGTGGGAGTGGGAGAAATCAGTCACTTGAAGTCCCGTTCCTGGTGTTAAATAAACACACTTGTCAAGTACTTTTTTAACCTAAAATAAATCCTTAAATGGCTTATATGTAACTCAACATATTTGCCCTCGTATTCCAGGATCAATGACTTTGCTATATGGCACGCCCCTAGCTACTCAATCTTTCTGCAAAACCCATAGACATCTGCATCAATTCTCCATCAGTCGGGCGTAAAGCGTTCGCATCATACATGGTATATATCAGTGACGAAAGCAGGCACATCAATTGGCTCATTGAAAATAAAGGAATTGCTTTGTGGTAACAGCTGTGATGGTAGTGAAGAGACCAGCCCTCACCAAAACATTGACAGATGCAGATATTTTGTAGATTTAAAGTTTATTTCACCCAGGATAAACAAACCAACATGCCGCCCGAGAAAAGGAAAAAGGAGAAAATGCGAATTATCAACATATCTTTTATTTCATTTGACGAAATAAGGGCAGGCACTGGCCCCACCAGTGTAATACGCAGCCTCAATTCGTGGGAATGTAAAAGGAGCTTATTTGTTGCTAGAATATGAAATCAAAACGTTTTGTGTTGTGCACAAAAAAGAATTACGGAAAAGCTGGCTAAAATCCTTTATCTTTAAATTAGTAAATTATCGAAGTGCACTATTAAGTTGATGAATCTACATATGGGTTTCTGTAAATGACTCTTTACATACAGTATCTCACAAAAGTGAGTACACCCCTCACATTTTTGTAAATATTTGAGTATATCTTTTCATGTGACAACACTGAAGAAATGACACTTTGCTACAATGTAAAGTAGTGAGTGTACAGCTTGTATAACAGTGTAAATCTGCTGTCCCCTCAAAATAACTCAACACACAGCCATTAATGTCTAAACCGCTGGCAACAAAAGTGAGTATACCCCTAGGTGAAAATGTCCCAATTGGGCCCAATTAGCTATTTTCCCTCCCTGGTGTCATGTGACTCGTTAGTGTTACAAGGTCTCAGGTGTGAATGGGGAGCAGATGTGTTAAATTTGGTGTCATCGCTCTCACACTCCCTCATACTGGTCACTGGAAGTTCAACATGGCACCTCATGGCAAAGAACTCTCTGAGGATCTGAAAAAAAGAATTGTTGCTCTACATAAAGATGGCCTGGGTTTTAAGAAGATTGCCAAGACCCTGAAACTGAGCTGCAGCACAGTGGCCAAGACCATACAGCGGTTTAACAGGACAGGTTCCACTCAGAACAGGCCTCGCCATGGTCGACCAAAGAAGTTGAGTGCACATGCTCAGCGTCATATCGAGAGGTTGTCTTTGGGAAATAGACGTATGAGTGCTGCCGGCACTGGGGAGCTACAGTTCATTGAGGGAACCATGAATGCCAACATGTACTGTGACATACTGAAGCAGAGCATGATCCCCTCCCTTTGGAGACTGGGCCACAGGGCAGTATTCCAATATGATAACGGTCCCAAACACACCTCCAAGACGACCACTGCCTTGCTAAAGAAGCTGAGGGTAAAAGTGATGGACTGGCCAAAAATGTCTCCAGACCAAAACCCTATTGAGCATCTGTGGGGCATCCTCAAACGGAAGGTGGAGAAGTGCAAGGTCTCTAACATCCACCAGCTCCGTGATGTCGTCATGGAGGAGTGGAAGAGGACACCAGTGGCAACCTGTGAAGCTCTGGTGAACTCCATGCCCAAGAGGGTTAACGCAGTGCTGGAAAATGATGGTGGCCACACAAAATATTGACACTTTGGGCCCAATTTGGAAAATTTCCCTTGGGGGTGTATTCACTTTTGTTACCAGTGGTTTAGACATTAATGGCTGTGTGTTGAGGTATTTTGAGGGGACAGCAATATACAATTATACAAGCTGTACACTCACTACATTGTAGCAAAGTGTCATTTCTTCAGTGTTGTCACATGAAAAGATATACTCAAATTTACAAAAATGTGAGGGGTGTACTCACTTTTGTGAGATACTGTAGAACTCAAACTCGTAAGCAACGTGAACTGTGCTAACATTTTGAACATTAGTTCTTGGTTCCTGGAATGGGAAATCGGACGCTGGGATGAGGTAAATTAGTCACTTCAGGGGGATGTTTGTGGGGCAGTGAACCCAAAATCTTTTTTGTTTTACATGTGATAATGTGTCTTATATGGTCTTCAACATAGAAATGTATGTCATTTTATCGCTGTTACTAAAATTAAGTTGTCTCTGCCAACCGGTTTGTGAACGCTGTCTGTCTGATCTCTGCTCCAAATGTAGGTAACGTTCTTTTCGAAGTGCCTTTTAGTATACTCTTGGACGTACTCTTGGATTTAGTATACTCTTGGACGTCCTGACGAGGGTACACCGGCGGTGAGGTCTGTGTGGATGTGTGGAGCTCTGTCTGGCAGTGGTTGGTGTTGATTGTGACGTACAAGAGAGGGTTTTGCTTCTTGGACACTTACAACGCCACGGTGTGTGCGGATGGATGAAGCCCCGTCTGAGCAGCGGCTGATTTTGATATCCGTCCCTGATTACGGCTGCAGTGTTCTCGCTCAATACTGTACCAATTTCTAAAATTGTTGTCCGCATTAGCCCCTTAAATTTAAAGAAATTTGGAAAATAGGGCTCAGTTTGAAAAATCCCAAAGTTTTCCTTTAAGCTTCTCTTTGAGCGAACAACTTGGTTGAAGAAAATAAAAACAGACCGGATCAAGCACAAGGTAAATGTGAGAGTGTGTGGTGACAGCTGGTTTAACCTGTGCACACTGATTACTCAGCCTCACCCAACCCCAAAGTCCAAACAGACTTGGTCAAGTGAGGCTGCTTGAACCAGTTATCATCCACACACACACTCCCACAGTAAAGAAACACGTTTTATTTCTCTCTAGGGCACCTTTCCATAATGATAGAATATAATTGGAGCCTGTCAGTAGCACTTTTAGAGGACTTACATTGACGGGACGCTATTGCCCCAAAGGATTACTCTGCAGCCCATTTTTGCAGATTATGGCTACAGAGTTCTCACTCAATACTGGTCGAATTAAAAATAAAATTGTCCGCATTAGTCCCGTAGACCTAAAATGATCAGAAAATAGGATCCAGGGTTGTTTTCTTTTCACCCTCTCTCGGATGCTGCCATCAACAACTGCTGCCCAGAGCTCCACACACTTCCTGACGTCAAAGAATTGACTAAAAGGCACTTTGACGATAACAACGCTACCTGCGTTTGGAGCAGAGAGGAACGTTCACAAACTGGTTGGCAGGGACTGGCAAAATCATACGATTTTACTCCTGTTTTCTCTAAATGACGGTCTTATTACGGTTCACTTAACGGTGATAAAATGGCAGATTACTATGTCATATAACACACATTACCACGTTTAAAACAAAGAAACGATTTTGGATTCACCGGCCCTTTAAGAATATTGTGTTCATATAAGATGTTCATGTTAATGTATAACATACATAAACATGCATGCCTGTAACAGAAATTTTTTATTATGGCCAAAGGCCGTAAACAAGCGCATATATGTATATTGCGTGAATTGTGGGCTGTGGGATTCTGAACAAAAATGTGAGTAATGCCTGTTCTGTATGTAGGCTGTATAAGATGAGAGTAATGTCTGCAATCTGTTTAATATGAGAGTAGTATTTCTTCTGATGTAGGCTTCTTAGTATTAAATGAATGTCTGCAGGCCGCTTAATGTGAGAGTAACGTCTTTTCTGACGTAGACTGTTTAGTATGAGAGTAATGTCTGTTCTGAACGTGACCCTCTGACCCTCGTAATGGATCGCCGAAGTTGTCCGCGGAGTGCAGAGGTTTCCCATGTTTAACCGCCGGTGGGCCAGGATCAGCCAATTGAAATGCAGTATTGAGTATGTATATAACCTTGCTCGTGCATCCAGGGGTCCCCCGCGTCGGGTTCACTGCCGGTAATGAGCTTCCCCAGTTACTACGTCACAACAGACGTGTTCGTGTGTGTGTGTGTGTGTGTTTGTGTGTGTGTGTGTGTGTGTGTGTGTGTGTGTGTGTGTGGGCGTGCATGCATGCATGCGTGGGTGCACATGTGTGTGTGTGTGTTGGGTAATTGGCATGTAAGGGGTTGAGTCTGTGGTGGTGAAGGAGGATTCAGTGCTGTTTGGTCAACACGCGCATAATTAGCATCGCAAGGCCAGGTTATTTATTATAATATTTTATGAATGGCGGACCGAGGGAAAATTGTGGGTTGCCATTGAAAATTGCAGGGCTCTGTTGCTTTTATATTTAATGCATTGAAGAAAATCCATATATGTGTGTCTATATTGTTCGCGGGGAGATACAGAGCATTACAAATTAATTAATCGCTGGATGTGGTAGATATGTCTCCTGATATCCTGATGTGTCCAGCACAAAACACTCCCGCTAAAATAAAAGCAGACTAGTTCATCTATCAGCAACACATGATGAGTCAGCATGTGGAGTTCAAAAACAAAACGCTTGCAAAACAAGGAGGGGGGGGGGGGGGGGGGGGGTGGAGGAGAAGGGCTGAGGGAGGAAGGCGTATGGGTTGATGGGTGGAGGAGTAGCAGGAGAGGGATGGAGGAGTGGAGGTTAATGGATGGAGGAGGGAGGTGTAGGGGATGAGGGGAGAAGGAGTAGCAGGGGAGGGATGGAGGAGTGGGGGTGAGGGATGGGAGGAGTAGCAGGAGAGGGATGGAGGAGTATGGGTTGATGGGTGGTGGAGTAGAGGGGGAGGAAGCTGTAGGGGTGAGGGAGGAAGGAGTAGGGGATGAGGAAGAAGTAGGGGTGAGGGGTGGAGGAGTAGGTGGGGAGGGAGGTGTAGGGGTGAGGGGTGGAGGAGTAGGTGGGGAGGGAGGTGTTGGGGGGAGAGATGGAGGACTAGGGGGTGAGGTGTGTGTGTGTGTGTGTGTGTGTGGCTATCTCTACTAATGATCTGCAGTCATTTAGAGGGGCTGGGAGCAGACAGGTCGCTCCGGCATTAAGTGAATGAATATATTTTTAAGCGCAGGAGAGTAATTCACTGGCAGGACTAGCTGCCCTCTCGGAAGACGAATGTGTGTGCATAATGCTGGGGAGCATTAGCAGGCAGCGACTCCCCGCCAGAACCCAGTCCCCTTTTAATGTACTCTTCACAGATGGATTAATGCTGTGCAGCACATCATGCTACGGCTAGAGCTGGAGCTACCCCACCTGCTAGAAGCCATGGCTGTTGGTGTGGCAATGGCACTCACTGATGAACTTCCCCTGTAGACTTTGTTTGTTCTTGTCATCTCAAGATATATGACTGTTATCGGCCCTAAACCATTCACATTTCTTTAGTTCTGTCTTCAGTGAAGATTTCCCATAAATCAAAAGCTGCACGAAAACGATTAAACACACAGTTTTATGCCACAAATACCACGGAATACAATCCCCAGCACACTCCATGCGCCGTGAGTCAAAATATCAACGCGTGTGCGGTGGAGTGCAGTGCATTCAGCAGGAGGTGTGGGTGGGTGGGTGGTGGTGGTGGGGGTGGTGGTGGTGGAGGGTTGCGGGTCTGGATGGATGCGCTCCCCATGTGAGCTAACAATGCTGGGTTTCTCTCTCCGCCCTGGTCACCGGTTGCCGGCTGTGCTCCCAGCACAGGTGAGACTGGAGTGGTGAGCAGCTGTCAGAGGGACCCTGTAATTGGAGTCCATTGCACCATTAGTCCTGCCCATTAGACCTGTTATGATTGCTGTCTCTCTTTCACTCTCTCTCTCTCTCGCCCTCGCTCTCGCTCTCGCTCTCGCTCTTGCTCTTGCTCTTGCTCTTGCTCTTGCTCTTGCTCTCGCTCTTGCTCTCTCTCTCACTCTCTCTCTACACTCCTATGGTCACTATCTCCGTTTGACCCGAAGCACTCTCACTCCTTCTACCTTTCTCTGTGCCTTTCTCTATCTCTCTAACTCTCTCTCGCTCTCACCTCTCTCTTTCTCTCTCGCTCTCTTTCTCTCTCTCTCCACCTCCATCTTTCTCTCTACCTTTCTCTCTTTCCCTCTTTCTACCGCTCCCTCCTTCTCTCTTTCTCTCTCTCACTCCCTACACCTCTCTCTCTCTCTCTCTCTCTCTCTCTCTCTCTCTCTCTCTCTCTCTCTCTCTCTCTCTCTCTCTCTCTCTCTCTCTCTCTCTCTCTAAGGGAGACAGAGTTTGGGACATAATGACTTGTCACTGTCCCACCTTTGACAAGATGGTGACATTCGGCATATTTCCATTCCCTCATGCTGTGTTTGTCCAGTAATGGTTCCCCTCCGCCCCGTACTGAGATTTACAGTGTTCAGTGAAGGTATAAAAAGGGGTGGTGGTGGTGGTGGTGGGGGTGATGGTGATATTGTACTCTGTCACCGCTGACTGCGTACAAGCGTGAAGGCAGTGGGTGGAGATGGAGCGGTGGGTTATTGGGCTGATGGAGGGGTTGAACACATCGGTTAGCTTTGAACAGCGAAACCTCCAACACTTTCTCCGTCCTTTCTAACCTGTGTGTGTGTGTGTGTGTGTGTGTGTGTGTGGTTTGGATCTGAAACTTGAAACCCTCTGGTGACCGTGTTATGAACTCACGCCGGCCACCTTTGGGCCATCTTGGTGAGTCACAGCAGGCTCATCAACGGCCCCGCCGCGGCCACCGTTTGGTCCGCAATCTGGTTACCGAGGTGGAGGCCCCGCGGCGGCGGCGGCGGCGGCGGCGCTCAGCGCTGCTTTATTCAACGCCTTCCGCTTCGTTCCTCTCCTCCCCAGCCTTTGACGCTAAAAGTCGAAAAAATAATCCCAAATCAACATGGTGGAAATTGGATCTGGGCAGAGATGGAGGTTCTGTCAACCGTGCCGCTAGCAGAGAGAGAGAGGGGGATAGAGACCCCCCCACCCCCCCCCCTTTTTTCAGTCAATCTGTAATAAATATTTCCCTGCCAGCCAAAACAACTTTCACATTACCAAGGAGCTCTGCTTTAGCACCGCAGTCACTGTGGCAACAGGCAACTGCATTTCACTATTTACATGGTTGGCGGTGGGGAGGGAGGGGGGGGGGGGAGGATTTCGATCGCCTGAGGCATTGTTTCAGAACTTGAAAGTAAGTTTTGTACAAAACTAAGTGCTTCAGGCAGAAGTAGCAGCAGTAGGGGGTGGGCCAAATTATGTAAGATGGAGACAGGGTCACAGTCACTGAGTTTGAATAATCATAATGAATGACATAATGGCTATGCATGACCTGCCCAAATACAATAACTATTTGAGATGGAAATAAGCATGCAGACCATCAACTGAACTGGACTAGTATGAAGGAGTATGGTAGAGTAGGGCAGTGTATTGTGGAGTAGGGTCAAGTATCTTGGAGTAGGGCAGAGTAGGGTGGAGTAGGGTGAAGTATTGCAGAATATGGAGGAGTAGGGTTGAATACTGAAGGTGTAAAGTAGACTAGGGCAGAGAGTAAGGACAGAGTGGGATGTAGTATTGTACATATAGGGTAGAGTATGGTTGATATATATGTATATATGTATATCTATATGTATGATTTTGTACATCTATTGTGTAGCTATAAATATGTTGTTGCTACTACCAAAGCCCACACAGTGCTGTAGGAAGCCCTTTAATTATTCATTTTTTCAACAAGTTCCTGTAGACTGTAGAGGACAAATATTCTGTGTGCCTTTTCACCTTGGAAAGGTTTTACACAAAACATTTACACAAAGGTCCAATCTCCCAGCAATTAAATTGCAAGGCAGCAACTCTGTACGGTGATTGAAAGTTCCCAAAAAAGTGAAGAGCAGCCTCTCTCAATATCCACACATATTGATCTTATATAAAGATGCCAGAGAATATTCATAGTGTCAAGGAAAATAACATGATTTCACATAAAAGTTAAAGGGAAGAAAATAAACAGACAAAAAAAGAAACCAGCCTTATAGTGTTTGCCGTAACTCATCTCGATCTAATACATGTTGATCCATTGGTGATCAATAATTCCCAGCCAGAGCCTCGTGAATTTCAAGGCCTTTAAGTCACTCTATATTAGATATGTACATCTTTTTTAAGTGAATACGCAATCGTATTGATGTTTTCCACAAGCCGAGCCGCAGATGAAACCACAAACATTTGTCAACAGCGATCTGAAGTCATGACTAGCACCACACCAATATGTACGAGTGAGATCAAATCTAAAACATGATGCAACCTTCAGCTTGCGCTATGTCCATGGTTTTTTCACCATGTGTTCAGCTGTTGATCTTTAGTTTGTTGGTGGTGTTCATGGGTTTCCAACCCTCAGGGTTCATCTGCTTAACCTGCAGCTGAGCACCTCATCTCTCTCTCTCTCTCTCTCTCTCTCTCTCTCTCTCTCTCTCTCGCTCTCTCTCGCTCTCTCTCTCTCTCGCTCTCTCTCTCTCTCTCTCTCGCTCTCTCTCTCTCTCTCTCTCTCTCTCTCTCTCTCTCTCTCTCTCTCTCTCTCTCTCTCTCTTTCACTCCCTCTCTCTTGCACGGTGTGAACAAACCTCTCACGCCATCTTGTTTCTTCCTGTAAGGATTTACACGTTACACTCTTGCATTGTGTCTCACTACGCGACATCTCCTATATGTATGTATGTATGTTTGTGTGTGTGTGTGGGCGGGGGGGGGGGGGGGGGGGGGGGGGGGGGGTCGCATTCGCAAAAAAATACATATTTGCATGCAGGGGTTTATGGGACTGATGCAAGGGCACACACAAATACAGTACGCAAAGACAAACACACATACATATACTCAGAAGTATTCACACACACACAAACACACACACACACTCCCAGTTTTGTGTGCTCTTGAATTATAGATCTCTGAATTGCCAGGATAATCCTGGTACATTCAGCAGTCCCCACAAATGGGGCAAGAAGTCAGATGATTGGTTGTCAGAAAAGGCTCTCTGATTCCTGCCCCACCTCCTTACCTTCTCATACCACACAGCATGCTCTCTCAGGTACTTATTTTCTTCTGCTCGTGTAAGAGAACATCAAAGTGTCGGATCGTACGATCCACGATTTGAGGAAATGTTTCTCCAACTAAATGGGATGAAGTTCGGAGATGATGTGGTTTGATGTATGAAATCATTGAAGCTTCTTCCGAGATATACTGCTTCTTCCTCTCCTCCTCTCCACACTATCTGCCTGTGGGGCCTGCACGAGAATAACAAATAGTGTTCATTCAGCAGTAACACTGGAAGCTGCTCTTGAGCAACAAAAGGTAAGGGAGAAAACGAAAACTGCAGGGTAGCAGCAAACAGAAAATCAAATATCAAACACATTGGCTCCTTAATGACGAGGGCAACACGTTTGATTTTCAAAGCGATGCAGATATCAGCACTTTCCAATGCAGCTGACCAGGTCCTTCCGCTATCGGCCCGTATCTTTCATCTCAAGCACTAGTCCCCAAGAAAGAACTGATAGAAGGCAGCTCAATATTGAAATGCTTTCAGGCCAGACACGTTCATGCTTTTATTCAAATCAGATATGAATATTGATAAGCAGGTTCCCCACTCGCTTCACCCGTCAAGCACCACAGTGCGGTCTGGGGGAGGAGGAAGAGGAGGAGGATGAGGAAGAGGCTCAGGGGGAATAGGGGGGCGGGAGGGGCGTAAAGGTGGGAGTAATGGACACCCATTCACCCATGTCTGCTTTGAGATCCATCATCCATCTATCCGCTGCCTCTTTGTGAAGAGGCAGCGGATACTGAAGGGGCTTCTTAAAAACCCACCACCACCACTGAAATTACCATTTTAAATGAAGACCTCAGATTCTTACACATACAACCATTTGTATCCATGGCAACCATCCTCCGAGGTACTGAACTTGACGAGGCGTTGACTAACTTACGGAAAAGAAAATTGACTAAGATATTGAATAGGCTAACGGAATTGCAACGAGTACTCGTGAGATCATTTGTACTTCTCAAGAAAATTATTGGATGGTCTCACTCAACATATTGGCATGTAAAAATGTAGTGTTTTAAAATAAAATACCTTTTATGGTAAATGTGTTTCTGTCAAGCTGTGGCGGAGACACTCTCCCCTTTAGGGACCGCCTTGGGAGAGCACGCCGAGTGTTACGACGAATAACTATACAATTTAAAGTTTTAATCCTCCGTTTTCAAAATTCCCCTCTGAGTTTTTTGAAGAGATCCAAACAAGCCAGTTTAAAATTTTATTTACATATTTAAGAAAACATGGTCTTGGTTCACTTCTCATTTTCATATTCACTTAATTGAAAGTTTTACATAATATATTGGGATATCGATTTCCAATGGCTTCTATGTGTGGTTTGTGCATGTCATGTATAGCTACACATTTACATAACATCCACCATCCAAATCCACATAATAACATACAGCATATATCTTTTAAGTCATTTACTTTATAAATAAATATATATTTTAACTAAAGGTCATGGCCATTTTGATCTGAGCAGACGAATACCGATTTAGCATGTGAGGCAGGTTAGCAAGGGAACAGAACAGACTCAGATAAAACACAACACCTGACACAACAACCTATATGTTTATCTATTTATACTAAACAATTTCATTATGTTTAACCTCATCAGATGCATATACAGCAGCCATGTTGATCTTTAAATCCAAGGATTGAAAAAAAAATCTTAATAGGTACATGTTTCACTCTGCTTTTATTTTTTACATACTGAACATCCCGCACCTACATTTTCTTCATTAACATTCTCTGGGTAACTACTGCTGCAGCATTAGATATGTATATATATATATATATATATATATATATATATATATATATATATATATATCACTCTCTCTCTATCTCATGCTCTCTCTCTCTCTCTGTCTCGCTCTTTATCTCTCACTTTGTCTCACTCTCTCTCTCATTCCCTCTCACCCTCTCTATCACTCTCTCCCTCTACCCCAATCTCGCTCTCTCTCTCTCTTTTGCACTCTTTGTCACTCTATCTCTCTCCATCTCCCCAAATGTCTCTCTGTTTCTCACTCTCTATTTCTCTGTCTCTACCTCTCCCTGTCCCTGTCCCTCGCTCTCCCCTCTTTCTCCATCTCAATTTCCCTCTCTCCCTCCCACCCCCCCACATACATGTTCTTGATCAAATGGAATTCGGAGAAACTTAATTCTACTAATTATGGTTAATGTTATGGTGAATTTACTAGAAAATGATTCTTCTGGGAAACATTCACCTTCTTTTGATAAGTACTGCTGTACTGCAGGTGTTTCCAGTCTGCTTCCAGATCAAACCGCGTCTGTACCAGGAGACAAACTGTTCAGGTCGGGGGGGGGGGGGGGGGGGGGTGCAGTTCCATTTACCTGTTGAAGAGGAGGGGTGATGTGGGAGGCGGGAGGGGGTGGGGTCCCGGTCCTCTACCACCTGGGAGACGGAGAGTCGAAGGGTAATTCATTTTAGATCACATGTTGTTAATAAAGGGGGCTGGGTGCTCCTCTCGTTTGCTATTATTTCATTTGGGAGGCATAATGTCCAACATTAATATCAATACACTCACTATTGATTTCTCCCTCCGCTGCTGTGCTTTGACAGAGAGAGGTAGATAATGTGAGAGAGGTAGATAAAGAGAGAGTGAGGGAGAGAGAGAGAAAGAATGAGAGAAACCAGTGAGATTCAATTGCACTGAATTTAATTTGGTGGTTTTGTGTCGGCGTAGATATCCTGAAACCCAAACTTGTCTGAACCTCTGTTCAATAGCCTCTCCTGACCCTGTTCTCTGATTTCCCTTCCCTCCGAGGGAGATGCATTACTCTGTAGGAACGCCAAGAAAGCTCTCTGTCTCTCTCTCTCTCTATCTATCTCTCTCTCTCTTTCTCCTGTGCTCTCTTTGTTGCTCTCTCTCCTCTCTGTCTGCCTGTCCTCTCCCCCCATCTCTCTCTCTCTCCATCTCTTCATCTCTTGCTCTCTCCATTTGTCTCTCTTTTACTCCATCGCCATCTCTTTCTCTCTCTCTTTCTCTCTCTCTCTCTCGGTCTTTCTCTCTCTTTCTCTGTCTCCATCTCTCTCTCTCTCTGTCTCTCTCTCCCAGTTCCTCTTACATCTCTCACCCGCAGCACCACAGAGGCCCCTCTGTGGGGTCAGAAGTGCTCTTTTTCTATGGAGTGGAGGGAAGCGAGGGCACCTGAGTGGGAGTTTGAATTTCAATTTAACTCACCCTTGGTACCCCCCCCCCCCCCCCCCCCCCCCCCCCCTCCCAGTGCAGTGAGGGATGTCCATTATGTGAAGGTCAGGGGGTACTTGTTTGAGTGTTTTGATAGAACAATTGTGTCTTCAGCTGGGAATATTCCAGTCGGTTTTTGTGGTTTCACTGGTATTCTTATGTCGATTTTTTTTGTTGTTGTTGTTGAAGCTGTGCTGCTGCTACGAGTGAGGCACACAGCAACTATCGTGACTAAGTTGTTGTACAGGATTTGAATGAAAAAAGAGAGTTCTCCATTCGGGGTGTTGAAGGGAAAGTCATGTAGCTCCTGTGTTAGTTGATGAACTCCGCTAACAAAGTGAGTCCCAGTGTGTACCGCAGTACTCTCTGTTAATGGGACGCAATCATAATTAATGGAGGCAATCCGCGGACAAATATCACAGAACAGATGTTTACTCACCCTAAGTCAATAACGGCAGAAACCATCTATATTATGCGCCCTATAGGGGGGGACAGTTGGACCATTCATCTGGGTCAATTGACAGCTGATTGAATTGATTACCTTATTATAAGGATGCCAGGTTATTGTTGTCATAACTCACTGGCCATTAGAAATATTCTGTACTGGGAGGGAGAACGAGGGTAAACATGATCGGGGCCTAATCACATATTCATCTCGTATATTTGATTAGGTCAGTCGTATAGATAGAGATGCAGCGCCAGGGAAGGGAGTGGGTATCAGTTGCACAATATGAAAATGATTTCTGCGGACACCCCTGGGTGGTCTCAGTCTGGCATTACGCGGCCGACTGATTGGATATCATCAATCACGACTAAACAGCTCTGGCCAGGATCAGCTCCTCGTTCATTACCAACAAGCACACCCACCGTCGCTCGCTGGTAGACGATAAAGAGACGGGGCCACGCTAATGGTTTTTGTTTTAATTTGAAACCATATTCGCTTTGCGTTTTTAATGTGCAAAGCTGAAGTGCCTCACCCTCACCCCCAATGACTCCATGTTAAAGTCAGTGCAAAGAAATTAAAGGCCAAACCTAGCAGAAGCTGTGTATATAATAAGAATGAATAAAAGATTACGTTTTTAACACTTGTGTGAACCTCCCACATAGGGTGAGCAAGGTAATCAGTTAGTGTACACTGCCTATAGAGAACTCCATGCCCCCTGCAAGGAGTGAAGGAGTTAATAAGTGTTAGCGTTTTCCGAAATTACATCTGAGATCTCATTACAAAAGTGAATTAGACACAGGGAATCTGTTGGTGAAGTGAGCGATGCTATGCCCAATACAAGGCCCTTAAGGTAGGTGTGCAATAATACAGTAGGCATCCTTGAGCAAGATGCCCTAACCTCAACCTGTTCCTATGGGAGAAATTGACCAGAGGGTTAAAGGAAGTATTCATTATCTTGCCTATATGAATGACGTAAGTGTGGAAAAAGCACAGAGTCAACGAAGGACTACATTCTGAGTGACATTCACATGTGTTACTCATTTACACCTTCTGCCGCCCCTGAGATGAAACCCGGCTACTTAGCTGACTCCAAGTTGACCCCTAATGCTGTAAACCTCTCTATATCTGGCTCACCCCATCCTGACATGAAGAGACAGGGAGGGCTTTATGATGGCCACAAAGAAGAAAGGAGCCCCCTTTATTCTTTCTCTCATTTGTACTTATACTGACTTAAATGTTAAGGTTAACTAGTTAATGTTACAGTCAAATTTAAACATGGCCTGCTTTATGAATGTATTCCACAATCACATATGGTGGTATTGTTGTCATTTGGTTGAAGGTATGCTTTATTGTCTGAGTTGAAGTGATTTTCATTGTGCTCACATCTTTAACTCATATATGTGGCAATTGCTTTCTTTGATTATACTTTGTTACTTTACTCAAGATTGTTTTTGTCACACATGTAAACTACCTCAAGAGAATGATCATTTGCAGACAATTTCACCTCAGAAGCACATGTGGGTTATTATGTCTGTTTTGAATCGGTTAAATTAACAAGGTGACAGGTTTAAATCACAGAGTATCTCACTGCCTTGCATCTGATATAACTTTACTGTTTAAGATGTCCATTTTTTACATAGTTATCTACTGAGAATCCGGAGAAGGAGGACAAGTGTACGTTCATTTAGTGGGGAACTGGGGTGGGGGACACAGGAGGTGCCTAATTTCTAGGCCCAATGCATATGGTGTTGTAATTGGTCAGTGCATGTAGGAGGAATCCACACATTTTGGAAATATAACATGAAGCCTGAGCCTAGAACAGGAGTTCTTTGCAAACCAACTCAGGTTTTGTTTTTACTTGTTAACAAGTGATAATAAAGTATTTTTCTCGACCTCTCTTATTTTGTCATAGTGTTGTGATTATCCACGACACTCCTTAATGACATGTAGCTTGAATCCACTGTACCCCGTTGTGGATATAATCGTCTGCTCAATGACTCAATGGTCATGAAACACCAAACAGCATGGATTGAAAGGCTTATTTCTACAGATATATTTTTGGAATAAGCCTTTCAGTCCATGCTGTTTGCTTTTTTGGGGTGGGTGGTTATAAAGGGATGGGTGTCTACCATGTGCACTGAGATCTGAAATCAGGTTCAAATGTAAAAACGTCCACTCCCTGATCTCAAACAAATGAAGAAAGCTAAGAATAGAAGACGATGCGGTGCTATCTTCTCCACATCTATGGATGAAGAGATGGGGATGAGTGCTTTTTTGTCCGTATCTCAACAATACGCTCGCTCCGCTGACTGCGTCTCTCAAATTGAGACCTGGCTGCTCTGCGCCGGGAGTCGGCCGCGCCGGAACCCTTCACGCTGTCAAGTGTGCGTGGCACTGATTCCTCCTACGACCCCCCCGAGCCTCACCACCACCCCTCCTCCATTTCACACCCCAGAGGTCAGGATGTGGATGTACGTGTGTGTGTGTGTGTGTATACTGTATTTATATATACGGTATATTTACCCTATATTGTGTGTGTGTGTATGTGTGTATGTATACTATATTGTATATATCTAGTATATATACTTTATTGGACCTATAAGGTGTGTGTGTGCGTGCGTTGGACTTCTCTGTGGGCATGCATGTTTGTGTGTGTGTGTGTGTGCGTGTGTGTGAGTTGTATGTTTTAATAGAATGGTGTGAGGGGAAGCGAGAGAGGCAGCTGAAGCCCGCGTTCGGGGGGGCACAGGCTGACGAGCCTTTCTGCCTGTGGTGTTGTCAGGTTCGACAGCCTGTCCCCCACCTCACCTTGCTGGAAACACGCATGCTATCAGCCTTCACCGTCAGTGGGCGCCGGGCTTGTTTGTGTGTGTGTGTGTGTGTGTGTGTGTGTGTGTATTTTTTTGTATGCGTTAGTTAATGTGTATTGTATGTGAGTGCACTCTGTGTGTGTGTGTTGGTGTGTGTGTATGTGTGCTTCAATTTGTCTGTATATGTGTGTGCATGGCTGCGTGTGTGTCTCTGTATATGTGTGTCTGTGTGTGCTTGCAGTTGAATGATTATATATATATATATATATATATATATATATATATATATATATATATCATTGTATATTTATATATATTTATTATAAATATATACATTGTATATATCATAAAAATGCAAGCACACACAGACACACACATATATGTGTGTGTGTATATATGTGCGTGCCTATGTGCCTGAGTGTGTGTGCCTCGCATAACTCTACAATATGTATGCACTGTACATGGAAAGCGTCCTCTGAGATAATTTGAGGATCAGTGCGATGTTTGAATTGAATTCAACATGTCCATTTCTTCCCTGCATCTCCTTCCCCATGTGACAGAGCAGGTTGCAAATGGGAGCTGAATACATCAGCAAACCAAACCCAGCTTCCAGCACCACACACCTCCCATGCCTTACTGTACATATCGCACCTACATTTTATTCTATTTTATGACAGTACAACTAACTAAAAAGCAATTCTTGCTGTGATGGAATTGAGGGAGGAACTTCCACCCACCCAGCAGTTAGTGAAACTTCCACCCACTGTTATGTATCGGTCACTCTTATGTCCCATTATGGTAAATGTTATGGTGAACATACTAGGAAATGCCATTTCTAGGAATCGTTCACATTATCTGGGTTATTAGCTAACTGCTGCAACAGTACATATGTATATTATTTAGATGTAAAAGAATGCCTTATTAATCCCGGTAGGGAAATACATGTGTAACAAAATCGTTTACAGAACAATGCAAATGAAACATGAGAAGATTCAAAATAAACTAAAAGTATTATTATTATATTATATTATAGTAATAACAACAAAGTTAAGTCCAAGGGTGAAGGGAGCTCAGAAGTGCATATATTACATTCTATACTGTCCATTAATTAATCTACATACATGTCCATACATTCATATATGTATGCCCTCGCTACCATCCCCCAAGCAGAACCACCCCAGCCCGTCCCTCAGCCACTCACCTTGTCCCCAGCCCCTCCCCTCCCCTCTACTGATCCCCTCCCCTGGTCCCCCAGCTCGTCCCCTCCTCTGGTCTCCCAGCCCGTTCCCCAGCTTGTCCCCTCCTCTAGTCCCCAAGCTCATCCCCCAGCCCTTCCCTCTGGTCCCCCAGCCCATCCCCTCCCCTGGTCCCTCAACCCGTCCCCTCCCCTAGTCCCCCAGCCCGTCCCCTCCACTGGTCCCCCTCCCCTACTCCCCCAGCCTGTCCCCTCCCCTAGTCCCCCTCCCCTAGTCCCCCAGCCCGTCCCCTCCCCTGGTCCCCCACCCCGTCCCCCAGCCCGTCCCCCAGCCTGTCCCCCTCCCTTAGTCCCCCAGCCCGTCCCCTCCCTTGGCGGCTGTCTGAGGGCCAGCTAATCCAAGCTGACAGTCGGCCATGCGGTGTCACCGGATCACCACAGAGAGCAGCTCCTGTCTCCTCTAATTTCCCCCCCTCTCTTCTCCCCCCCAGACCCGAGACCTAACCCTACCCCTCTAGCCCTCTGCCCCTCCACACATCCCCTCCCTTCCTCCCTCCCCCAGCCTCTCTGTCTGTTCGGGGAGTATCATGTCAACACTGGGAGGCTTGCGTTCCTTGGCAAGAGTGATGTTTAATGCTGGAATTAAAGTGTGTGTGTGTGTGTGTGTGTATGTGTGTGCACATGCGTCCGCATGCATGTGTGTGTTTGTGTTTGTGTGTAGGGGGGTTCTCCCTACTATGTTGCTTTGTGCTTTTTTTTTCCATCTGTATCTTTGCATATGTGTGTGTGGTTGTGTGTGTACTATGGTGCAGAATCTGTCACAGTAAGGGGAAGGTAGACATTGTTTTATGTGTGGGGGAAATATAGGAATAACAAACACAGCCCTAAACAATACTACTACTTTTCTTTGTTTAACAGATTCAATTATGCCAGAGAAGAACCGAGAACAAACAAACGCCATTCATATCACAAACATCATCAAGGTTATAAACTGTTGTTCTTTCCTTTCAACCTGCACTTATTTTCAGATGTTTTCTTCTCTGCCACATCGCTTCTTGATTGCTCTGTTCTGAAACCAATCATCACATCGTTAGATAGATTATATTTTTTTGCCGTATTTTGTTCATTTGCAGCTCGTCTTTGTCGCTGCCACTGATCACATGCCGTTGATGATGAAGGAGAACAAGGTTTTGATTTCAGGACTGATGGCCGACATTTGCTAAACATCTCAGTGTGCATGTCGTATACGGAAGGGGGGGGAGGGGAGTTGGGGGGACAGAGATGTAGTTGTTGTAAAAGTTGGCCTTATCAAAGCAGACAGGCTCTTGGATGAACCATTGTGCCGTGCTCAGACATTAAATTCCTTCTTTTCCTGTTTTCATTCATTCCTCCACTTCTGTTTAGTCCTATTTGAGCTGCTGTGCCCGGCACCCTGCTCAGCCGGGGCTGTAATTGGTTTTGGTGTAAATGGAGATTGGTCAGGAGATCAGGAATTACTGACGAGATGAAAGGAATGGGCCGGGGGGGGTGGGGGGGGGGGTTGTACGTCAGTATGCATAACTGGGCACATGCATGCATTCACATGCACATGCCCAGTAACACCAAACCCACACACCCATGCAGGCACGCATGCTGACACACACACACACACACACACACACACACACACACTTGCATGTGCATGCAAACAATTGAAGACAGAATTAACCTCTCCCACAAGAACACATAATAATTTCCAGACATGCATACGAACGCGCCATCACACAATTAGTGATGCCACAGTTGCCATGACACTGCTCCTAATAAGGACTGTAACGACAGCTGAGATTCAGCCATTATAATGCAGAGCAGTTGAGACACCGGGAAACGCTTCCATTGCAAAGGATTAGAAGAAATAAAGAAAATTGCATTTTATTTGCATGCCAAGGAGACAGTTAGTTGCCCCGACATCAGAGTTCATTGGATGTTTGATCCCCTTTCACCTCTGCAGCATAATGGGCTTGGACGTGGAACTCCTGTCAATGGAGAACAAGATGAAAGGGTTTGGAAGCTCAGCCTGTACCAAGGTGTGCCACTAGCCAACGTGCTGGACTAGTGCAGCCCTGCTGCTGCTAATGGCTCAATCTTCTCCAAGACAGATTACTTTCCCCTTTTTCTTCTTTTGTTTTCCCACTTGGGACCGTGCCACAGTCATGTGTCTGTTTTTCTGATAATGTTCCATGAGTATCAACTCAATATAAAAGATAACAGTGGCACAGTGGCTCACACTTCTAGTGTGCTAGCAATGTAAGCAATGGGTTGGATTCAAACCTGTGGTCCTATGTGGTCTCATAGGACCATCCTGATCTCGCGAGTTCACACTCTGTTTCTCTCTGCAGATCAGAGTGAGCAAGGGAGTTTCAGTTCATAATGAAAAAGGAGCACCGCAGTCGTCCAAATTAAAATGATTACGCTGGCGCCCAAGCAAAGTGTAGCAATCTACGAAGCAATCAAAACAGTTTAATCCGAAATAGACTGAATAACGATGTCAATAGATTAACCAAAATCTTCCAGAAATGCTTTTCTCAGATGACAATGTGTTTGTGCTTTACTTCCAACCAGGTTTGGCAAGCGCAAAGAGAGCACCTAGATTACACTAGAGTGTCACATGTTACTTCATCTGATTGGCTGGGGATTTCTGAACAGCGTAAGGATGTGCCCATATTGGGAAGTCAATTGCTGCCCAGCGATTGATAGCCAACTTATATTCGTTGCGAAAATAAACTTGAATAACTGGATGGTCTTACATGGCTATTGGTCTCATGCTTTGTGTCATTCTCTGTCTCTTCTGCAACCCACTTTCCTGTCTCTCTTCACTGTCCTGTCCATAAAAGCGTAAAAGGCCTCAAGAAATATACAAAAATAACCGAAGACAACCAGTCAGTTTCCCACCTACAAACCCATGTGTCGTTGGCGCCACTACTGCAGTCCATTCTGCCCATGAAATCACATGACCTTTTTTATTCCTGCAACATTTTTTATTGCCACGACCTCAGTAAAGGGAGCTTGGCCCTGGCTAATAGAAGCCCTCGTCAGTATCTTCCGAGATAATTAGTCAAATTAGCCCATCCCCTTGTCTCTGAGCTGACCCTGGTCTCAGGGTGGGTGTTTGAACAGAATCCATTCAGCAATTACTGACTTCTAAAAGAGGAACTCTCATACCTGCTTCGCCTAAGGCTTTGTTTACTGCACAACATTCCCGTTAATTGAAGACCAACAGCTTTTAAGACCAAGGTAGGCGTTGAGTCAGCATGATGCATTAAACAGCATTAACACTTTGACAGGTACGAATGCAGATAATCTTTTAATGTATATTCTTTGTTACTCAGTGGCTTGGAAATGGCTCTCTCGCTCCTGAAACACAATGCACAAAAACGGTAAAAGAGTGAGTTTCCATACTTACAATGAATGCTAAATTGCAAATGTAGCACAAACACAGTGATTCGGAAACACAAACCCAGAAACTTGCAATCTTTTTGTGACATAGAAATAATTGTAATCCGTTCTTTATGATATGCGCTGTAATTTGTCAAATTCGAAAGGCAAACAAAATGTTTCCTCTCTTCAGCATTTTCTCAACAGTGGACTTCATTATGCTATCGCACTTTGATTTCGTGATACTTTTTCCTTTTTCTAGCCCTGGCCCTCAACGGGACCAAACACTGCCACTTAGCCCACTACTGTGTGAGAGTGCATGCATCTCCCTATTTACGCCATTACCATTTTTTACATCTCCGAACTTTCCGAGACATACAATGGCTGGCGTCCCCTCCATCCACTGTTAAGCATGGAGGATGTTTAACCTTGGCGGGCCTGCGGAACAGATGGTGAGCCCTTATGTGCATGTCCGACGCCATCATAACAGTGGAGGGTGTTGATGTATTAATCCACACCTGACAGACGAGGGAGCACCAGGCCAGCCCTGAGGAAGCAGGGCTCAGTCTGCGGCCCATGGAAACATTAGTTACAATGAGGACCCCTTGTGACTGTTCCCACGCACACATACACACACACATACACACATATACAAACACACACACCGCCATGCTGGGCCGTCCCTAATGAGACCTAGACCCAAAGCCTGGTACTGTTCTCCACCTCCTCCTCCTCCTCCACCTCCTCCTGCATACTAATTAGCATGGTAGGGACTTTACCCTGCCACTGTCTGAGCACGTACCCACTGGCAAAGAAACTGAAGTGTGATCACTTGCACCAAACAATGACGCAGATAGATGTGGCACGACCAACCGCAGGCATAACAAAGTGTCGAACATGAGCTACAGCTGTGTATGTGGCTCGGGGGTGTAGATTACTTTATCCGTGAATGCCTTGAAATGACACCATTTTAAAACACACAAGGAAAACAATTGAAAACCAACATCCGGGGAAGGGTTTCGTCTCACGTGCTTGGTGTGTTTACGCCACGGGGCTGATAAATGTCTCGAGATCTCGGATCACAGTAATGATGCCAATAAAGGTTTGCTAATGAAGTAGTCTTCAGCCTGGCACTCGTAGCACTGTAGCACACTCGTCTGCTTAATCCAGAACACACTCCAGCTAAACCTTTTATCTGTTGAATTAATCATGAGCATATCACCAAGGCAAACACTGAGTGTTTGTTAATATGAGAGCTTGAAAGTTTGGCCATGCAAATATTATTTTATTTCACACCATGCAGTGGATGGCGTCGTCTCTATCCAGAACAAGACGCACATTCTAGCCAAACCCATGCACTGTGAATTATAGCCGATTCTATGACTGATATTACTCTTTAACCGAAACGCAACTGCCATTAATGATTGCATTACATCACTCATTATTCATTCCTCATCCCTATTGTTTAATCAAAGAATTCCCAGGAAAGTTGTTTACATACAAACCCATTTGGGTTTGTATGTAAAGGAGTTGGCTCCTTTCAACTTCAGAGTTGAGCATGGCTCTTCATACAAATACGTTTGTGTCTTTGAGACCTCTTGTAATTTTCCTGGGAAAACTAAATGTTTTGTGTATTGCAGCACTTTCTCACAGGCTTATGAACTGCCTTTGTCCCCGTCAGAGAATTTACTGTATTGGGAACATCCTAATTATAGAGCTAGGATTCTGAGTCTTCCAGAGGCTTGCTCTCGGTCCTCTTGATGTTTGAGGCAGGCCAGTTTACAGTGAGAAGACTGTTTGTCTCCCAGCAGTCGACCACGGTGTGACTGCGGTGTATAATTACCCCTTCCTGCACAATCAGCTGCCTTGCAGCGCCAAAGCAAAGCCTTCCACATTTGGATTCTCTTGTTGCTGCTGCTGTCGTTCTATGCTTCCTTTTGTTCACATCTCGCTGCATACATAAAATAACCCAAACACACACACACACACACACACAGGCAGACACACACACACACATACACGCACACACCCACGATCTGACATTCCCGCAGTTAAACTCTCTTTTATTGATTTCCCTTAATCCTGAGCTAATTCTGGTAATTACTTTTATTTTGATTGCTCTCTCTCTCTCTCTCTCTCTCTCTCTCTCTCTCTCTCTCTCTCTCTCTGTCTGTCTTTCTCTCTTGCTTTGTCTCTGTCTCTCTATCTGTCTGTATATCATTCCCTTCCTCTCTCTCTGTGTCTCTCTCTCGATGGAGCTCTCCTAGCTCTATCTCTAACATGGTTCTATATCTCTACCCTTGTTCTATATCTCTACCCTGGGCCTATATCTCTACCCTGGTCCTATATCTCTACCCTGGTCCTATATCTCTACCCTGGGCCTACATCTCTACCCTGGCTCTCCATCTCTAACCTGCTCCTATATCTCTACCCTGGTACTGTATCCCTACCCTGGTTCTAAATCTCTACCCTAGTCTATATCTCTACTCTGATTAGATATCTATACCCTTTTACTATATCTGTACCCTGGTTCTCTATCTCTACCCTGGACTATATCTCTACCCTAGCTCTCCATCTCTAACCTGGTCCTATATATCTACGCTGGTACTATATCCCTACCCTGGTTCTATATCTCTACCGTGGTCTACATATCTACCCTGATACTGTATCTTTACCCTTGTACTATATCTGTACCCTGGTTCTCTATCTCTGCCCTGGACTATATCTCTACCCTGGCTCTCCATTTCTAACCTAATCCTATACCTCTATCCTGGTACTATATCCCTACCCTGGTCCTATATCTCTACCCTGGACTATAACTCTACCCTGGCTGTCTCTCTCTAACCTAAATCTATATGTATACCCTTTGTACCCCTTATGTTCTCCTTCTCTAACCTGGTACTATATCTCTACCCTGGCGCTATATCTCTACCCTGGTTCCTCTCTGCTTCCCCCTCCCCCTCCCCCTCCTCCTACTCCCCTCCCTGCTTCCGTCCGCACAAAGTTGCTGTGCTAGCAACTCCGATAGTAGAGTAACTGGCAGTGTGTGGGGAGTAAGGGGGAGTGGTAGTGGTGGTGGTGGGGGGCGGGTGATCTGTAGGCCCCAGATGAGAACAGTCGATATTTCATATCTACCTGGAAGGAGACTCAGAGGGCAGAGGGAAAACTCAAGCAGGCTGAGATGTATAACAACATACGCAGGGTTGGAGCGGGTGGGCCAATAGCAGGTGCTCCTGGTCAGATAGAGGAGGTTGGGGGTGGTTGAGGATGTGTGTGTATGTCTGTGGGGTGTGTGTGTGTGTGTGCATGTGTGTTTGTGGGTGTGGGTGTGCCTTTGGGGTGTGTGTGTGTGTGTCTTTGGAGTGTGTTTGTGGGTGTGGGTGTGTCTTTGGGGTGTATGTGTGCGTCTTTGGACTCTGTGTGTATGTGTGTGTGTGTGTGTGTGTGTCTTTGGACTGTGTGTGTATGTCTTTGGAGTTTTTGTGTATGTGTGTGTGTGTGTCTTTGGGGTGTGTGTGAGTCGGGAGCGTTGGGTTGGCTTTATGGGGGAGGGGAGTTTGACAACGCCGCTGGATGAAATCAAATAATTATTTTCAACATTACAAATAAGATGTGGTTTCGCACGCGCACGGTGACGTTAGCACCGTGGGTGTAGGGGAATTGAATGTTCTGATGACAATAGAGCATGGTACCACATTACCATAAATCAAATCCATCTGAAATTCGACATCTTTGCACGCATTGTACACATTGTGCAGGCATAGCTGGAAATTCCCAATCGTGTTGTTCACAATTCCCCATTTTCTTTTTTCTCTCGCTGTCTCTCTCTGATCAGGTTTCAGGTGTGATTATGAGGTACCTGTAACAAAAGAGTGTTGTAATGAATGTGGATGGCTGTGGATGAAAGAGGCGTTCCTGTTTCACTGCCAACTTCCCTTGCTTTTTTCCCCCTGAACTTTATCAGCCATTCAGCCTGTGTGCAGACAGAACGTAAGCTTTTCCTACTGGATCCTGTGGACCCTGAGGAATTACCATTCAAATACTGGGGCTGCTTTTACCCAGTCTGCCGTGTCTAAATGAAATCGAGGCTGCAGTGAGGTTTGGAGTGGTGTGATCAATTTTAGCCTCACAATAGTGAGTGCTCTTGGCATTATTAGCAATGTTGTGACCCCTGCTTCCCATCCGTCTACCCACACACACACACACGCGCACTCACACACATGCACACACACACTCACACGTTCCCAAACACCCCTTAGGCTTATTTCTATTGTAATTTATTTATTTGTGTGTCATGTCTAACATTTACTTAGGTGAAATCAATACGGACCAATGTAGCGACTGCATGCTGGACTGGGTATAGAATTTAAAAATCTATAAAAGTGTGCATGACTTCATCCTTACCTCTATTATGGAAATGTGGAGCAGACATTGAAACTGTTCTGGGGAAGGAATGGGCGTGAAAGAGAGCAGGAGGTAATGCAAGAGAGAGCAAAGTATTGCAACATTGCAAAGCAACCAAAACAACAATCTCTCTCTTTCCCCCTCCCTCTTCCTCTGCCTCTCTCTCTATCTTTCTCTCTCTCTCCCCTTCCTCCCTCTCTCTGTGTCTGTCTCTCTCTCTTTCTCTCACTCTCTCTGTCTCTCTCACCTCAAACACACACGAAAACAGAGTGTTATGTGTGACAACGTGACGCGTCCATCTCTCTGAGGGGCAGTAAAGAGAAGGGCCGTGTTTCCATTGTACCTGCAGCTTCCAGTGAGTCGGGCCCTTGGTGGCCCCTTCCAACCTAGTGTGTTTGATGTGTACAGTACATGAGAACCGGCCCCGGGATTCTTGTAACAAGGCCTCGCCACTCCAGTGCTGCTGCTGAGCTGTGTTTGTCTGCTGTGTTCTGTTTTAATGCCACCCCATGTTCTGCTTTCATACACGCCTAATGAAATCAAGCCATAATCCACAATTTATGTGTTGTGCCGCTACATTATTCATGCAAAGGCTTTATATGTTATTGCATTTTTTCTTTTTCTTCTTCTTTCACGAGCACAACTTGTGGGGCCTATTGGAAGCCCCCCTCAATCTGACATATTTTATTAATTTAGACCCCCCCCCCCCCCCCCCCCCCCTTACACACAGACACACACACACACACACACATAAAGACACACACACACACAAAACACACACACACACACAAACCCCACAAAACACATCTTTGCAACACCAAAGCACACAATGCAGTGAAGTAAATGCCACATTTTCTGGTTAAACTGATATGAATGCGCTTATACTATCTTGCAGTGAGTAATACGTGCAATTATACAGCATGCAGAATAGCTTTCTGGTTTAAACTATAACAGTATATAGAAACACACACACACACACACAGATACACACACAAACAATAATTTCCAAAAGCCTGTAGGCATGCACTGAAGACATAAATATTTGTGAATACAAAGACAACAGACAATCTAAAACAGACAAATAATACACCAAAGGTCAAAAGCAGATCCTTTAATGAAGATAGAATGATTCTAAACCACAAACTATTTCCGTGAGATTTTCTTTCTGCACATTGGTACTTCTGAGGACAGCTGGACTGTCCTCTCACATGGGAGAGCGGTGTGTGTGTATGTGGGGGATATAGTGCACACATATCTCTATGGGTGGCTCCGTCAGCCTGCTAAAGGAGGTTCAACACTCAGAGACACACACACAGAGAGGTTAATTAGGCGGAGAGGATTCAGACGTTCCCGCTCAACCCTCATCCATCACCGTCCGGGCTCTCTCTCGCGTTCTCTCTCTTGCGTTCTCTCTCTCTCTCCCTCTCCCTGTCTCCCTCCCTCTCTCTCTCTCTCTGTCGGCCTATGAAGTTATTATCCTGGATAGAAGAGATGCTGCTTAAGAGGTCAGAGCATCAGAATCCTGGTGCCCTCCCATCAGTGGGTCTTCAGCATAGGTCTTCTGCATAGGTCTTCTCCCATAGAGCCAATTAGTCAATGTTTTCGACCCTGATCTTCTGGGGGTCTTATGAACCAGTTAATTACGAAGACAGAGGTTTAGGGAGAGGCAAAGAGGGAGACAGAGAGGAAGATGTTGAGACGTTGAGTGATAGGAAGATATTTTTCTATCTGTGTAACTGTAGCAAGTCCCTTACGGACATCTGCACTTATGGGGAAGGACAGAGAGAGGGAGGGAGCGATAGAGGGAGGGCGAGAGAAAGCAAAAGATGGAGAAAGAGTGAGTGATGGGAGAGAGACAGAGAGGAGAAAAAGACAGTGAGTGCTGTATAGAGACAAATAGTGAGAGAGAGAGAGATAGAGAGAGGTGGAGAGAAAGCGAGTAGGAGAGAGAAATAGGGAACGGTAGAGAGAGGAAGAGAGCAAGCAAAAGATAGACAGTGAGAGATAGTGGGAGAAACGTCTGTGTGTATTGAGAGACAGATTGAGAAAAAGACAGAGATGGAGAAGTAGTGAGTGAATTGCTGATGAAATATGTGCCAATCCCGTTGAAACAGTACACAGCCATATATCAATTTATCTAATCAGCGCTCGATTAAAGAATCTGATCATGGGTGAAATTGCTTTACTCATATCAGGCCCGCTGCTTCTCATAAGGAGGAGCTTGGGTAAATGTTTTCTTTGGGTCTTCATTGGTCAATCATATCAGGCCTTTTGATTGGAGCCACGGCTTCCACTCTTCCTGTGAACATCCAGGTGTGGGGAAAAATGTCTCCAACGCGTCCTGGGCTGCCTTTTCATTTGCCTGCGTTTAGAATGTGTTTATTTGTTCAGAAAACATTTTAATAGTATCCTGCTCTGGTGTGCATTATTCCTTGGTATACATCTTAAAATACATAGGTGTCAAGTTTGTATTCCCAGGATTTTGTTGTAATCTGCCGAAGCTTTTGCAAATGAATGGCCAAGTGTGTTTTCGTGGGAGTATGAGATTCTTATTCAAATCAATCTCAAAAGTCTTTTATTTTTGTACTGACACAAATTAATTGGTCTCCGGGTATTTCTTTTTTCCTGCCGTATTATTATGTTGCATGTTTCTGTCTCCGTTGCATTAACAAAGTAATTTGCCTGCACTGTTGTTCGAGGTCGCAAGGGTTGCATCATAAGTCACAGGGAGCTAGGGGAAGGGTGTCACATGTGAGTCACGCAAAACAAACGCACCTTCTGAACGACCACAGAGTTCACACCCTGAAGTGTGAACCCATCAAAGAGCAAGGAGTTACCATGGTAGCACAAATCTAATCAATAGATACTTTTTTTGCAATGACGCAAATAGTTCTATTTTATAGGTCGTATGATTAACTCCAATGATTCAGGCCCTACTTTGAAAGCTGGGTTAAATTCAGTAAGTTATATTATAGCAATATATTAGCATTTATCTGCATGAGTGTAAAGTAAGTTCTTTACACTGAAGCAACATCCTTCAACCAGCATGAACGGGAAGGGTACAAAAATCCTTGTGAGTATTTATCCTTCTTCTACATTACTAATACTGTATTTATACGGTATTCCCTCCTCAAAATAACCATTTGGTATGAAAGAAAGATGTAATAATTGATACTGGCCTCAAACCAATTCTATTCAGTCACCCAGAATGCCATTTTTAGCAGGAACATGCTCAACGCTCCAGCAGAATAATATTATTGGGTTCCACAACTGATTGAGTGTAACTCATAAACATGTGCAGACTAATATTAGGTATAATATGTTACTCTTCACTATCATAGTGAAGATATGTTAATAACTACAATTTACGAACATGATGTTATGTAGTTTCCAGAAAGACACATTTTATCCTCTGCATGCTCACATCAAAATCCGCACCACTAATAAACAATGGAAGCATTTCATTGACAGGGGCACCCAATATGGTCGTATTGTGGGCGTGTAATGGTCCTGAATATCCATCAGAGGTCTTTTTGTTTTTATATTTAGGGAGCTTATTAATTATTCTTCATTTAGATCAAATTAAAAGCCAGAGCGGCATGTGGGAAGCTTTCTGGAAATAATAAGGCAGAGGTCATGACACTGGAATAATGTCTATAACGGGGCATATAAAAGTAGGCTGTTCCTCCTCAGTTATAGATCTGTAATGACAATTGTGGAGGTGATAACAAGTAAAATATGTATTTGTGAGGTTCTGCCACTGAGGAATTAGAAGTAATGACAGTTTAAATATAATAACAGTTTGTTATAGGAATGCACTACAACAGTTCTTCTAGATTCAGATCCAGATTCAGGTTACTTTATTGTCTATCAAAAGCTTTGACAAAAAATCATCTTGGGACACACATGGCACACACTGTAAAAACATTAAACCAATTAAACAACAGCAACATGCAACAATTTACAAAGATAAAAATAGAAATTGGAATGAGTCTGGGTGTGATGTGGGTCAAGGGCAGTGTTGGAGGCAGTGGGAACAACATATTTATTATAGGTGATCTTTTTGGCCAGGGGGACATTGTACGGACGACTAGATAGCTGAAATGAACTTTACCCAGTAAAAAAAAAAAAGAGAAATGTACACAAATGTAACATTAAAGGTAGAATATTCCCATCCCGGCCACTCCCAGAAGCACACTCAAGCAAACAAAATAATTATATTAATCATAAGATATAAATAAAGATGCTGAGGCCCTATTATCTACTGACTGCTTTCTATTATGGGTTTGCATTCATTTACATGCATTACTTGTCACGAGTTTGTGTGTAGAGGCAAGAGATGAAGCACAAAAATCAGGGACATATTTACTAGGCCTACTTGAAAACATGCCACATTCAGCCCACACAGACATCGTCAGTAGCAGGAACTTGAACCTCTCTCTTCTCTCGTCTCTCTGCTTCCTGCCAACAGGTTACAACATCTGGGAGATGGGAGTCGCAATGACAGTGCACAGTTTCCAAGCCCAGCAATCCGTTATTGTGTATCTTATGTTGTGTGTGTGCCATGGTGTTTGGCCTTGTGCGAGGATGGAGAGGATGTGTTGCTAGATATTTAAATACATAAATAAATATAAGATATCGGGCACTGATGTGCATTTCAATTTATATAAGTCCACTGTATGTGTGGTATTAAACTGCTGGTCATTTTGCCTGCCAAATATTGTGTCAAAACCTAGATTAAAAAAAAACATTTCAAAAGACATTTGGGTTTAGTATCCTCAAAGCCAGATTATTAGTAGTCATAGAGGCCTGTTGAAGTGATGAAAACAAAGAAAGACCAAAGCACTGTCAGATACAGGGACAGACAACGGGCAAATGATTGACACCAGCATACTGTCATATTCCTTTTGATGGGAGTAAATTGTCACAACCCGTCAGATATAAAAATTCAGTCACTGGGGAATCTGGGGCCTCTAAATGTCAGTATTATTTAATTGTAGAGCCATCCAAGCCATGGCTCCATACCTTTTATAGTGCCTTTGCTTCCCCATGTAAGTGCTTCAAACATTAATTTGATGTCATCTTAACATCCCATGCTACCTTAATGCTATGCGGTATTACTATGCATCACTGACATAAACCTAATGTCAAATAAAATGTATACAGTGAATGATAACAGAATGGCAACTGGTATGTGAAATAGACTCCAGTTGGTTGAAAGGCAAAAGAAACAATTCTGATTGTCGTTCATCACTCAATATACCTCTCCCCCTGGGCCATCTGGAGACAAAATATGAATCTAAATAGCCTGGAAAATACATCTTCAGACGGTTTAAGGTTAAGGTTTTGCAAAGTGTATATATATACTGCTCAAAAAAATAAAGGGAACACTTAAACAGCACAATGTAACTCCAAGTGTTCCCTTTATTTTTTTGAGCAGTATATATAGGCTATATCATCACAGTTGGTCATTTAAAAAGCTACCAGTGTGATAACAGTGCAGTGGGTGGGGTTGTAGAGGCGTTTCCAGCCAATAGGCACGAGGCTCTTTTTCACAGTGATCAGCCAATGGGCACGTGGCTCTCTTTCCCAGAGCCCAGCATCTCTGTCTAAGCGGCACTTTTGCGCTAGTCAACCAGGGACACTTCTACCCAGACAGTTACTCCTGGTGCTGCTCTGCTCTACTCTGTTTCTTCAGAAGAGGGCTTCGGAATTACTACTACTACTACTACTACTACTACTACTACTACTACTACTTCTACTGCTACTACTACTACTACTACTCCGACTGCGACTACCACTATTACTACCTGGTGCTGAAGAACTCCACTCGGTCGTCTCTTACCGTTGATGACACCCGAATCTGTGAAGATGAATATCGTTGCTCTATTGACGTGCACGTTACTTGTTGGTTCATCCCTGGTAAGATTATTTCAGTGTTTTCATTTAGCCAAGGAAAATACGGCGGAGGCGATAACTGCCGCTGTGCCGCTCCGCTGCTCGGCGCTCTGCCCGGCGCTCTGCCCGGCGCATCCCTAAAGTGACAGGGAAGGGGAAAGTATTCCCCTGCAGCCTGGCGATGAACGCCACCTTCGGTTGTGCCTGTAATCAAGTGACGTTCGATTTAACATACGGTTTAATTGCCCTGCGAAAGATAATGTGCCCTGGGAATGATGATGAACCACCCTTTTATATTGTTAGTCTTAACTGCGGTCCTTTATTGCAGATGATAGAGTTAATGCTGTCTGGTCGTTTTAGCTGCTATAAACTTGTCGTTTTCACACTGCCTGTTTGTCATAAAACAGGTTCATAGACACTAGGCAACCCTCAGTAACGCACATTTTCACCCAAATGTCTTGATCTGTAAGTAATTTTTTTAAACCTGAAATTGAAACTCCCAATGTTGCTGTTGCAATGCTTTTTTTGTCTTAGGATATTGCGCAATTATTTACTATAGCCTATGCATTGGATACAACTATCGATGGCTTGACTCAGATGATCTGAAAACAGATTGCGCTCGATCACGCAAACACTAGTAGGGCTACACCACATAATGCCTATGTTGCAAGTTTTGCACAATCAGGGTACAACGTAGGCTACGAATCGTTTTTTTATTCAGAACTAATTGAACAGCTCGTGTGTTAAATTGAAATGATCTCTAATTGATCGTTGTGATGCTGGGCTTAGTTTCCTGTGCGTGGAAAAGGAAAATTGGCCCCCTGTTGTTCTTGGTTAGGCTGCCTTTTAGCATAACAGTAATCAACCCTTTCAATAGTAGGCTATAATAGGAATTGAAATGCCTGATCCTTTGACAACATTTTGCTGTTCTCTCTTTGGTGCACAATACTGCAGCCACTACATCTCCCTTCACATATCATCATTGTCAATATATTTTCACCAACATAATTATTCCATCATTACTGTATATCATTGGTGTCATCCCCACTCCAACCCCTCTTTCAAAGGTTATACTCAGCATGCATCTCCAGCCCCATTTACCCTGCACCCCCACCCCAGACCCATCTGCACTATCCACAGCAATTATTTAAAACAGGTGTCCAACCTAGAGATTCAAACCTGTGACGGTCCCAGGCCGCACAATGCTGTCAATGCAAAACAAACCAGGAAGCAGTAGATCCGAAAAGATGGCCAGAGCCGGATTTCAACAGAACCTGAAAGGCTGCGAGACATGAGCCTGCGACCCTTAAGCCGAAAGTCAATTTGCCAATCCTTAATGCCCCACTTGTTTTTTTACCTTCCGTAGGGGACTAAGCTAGACCAGCCGCCCAAACCCCCCTGCAAACCGGGCTTCTCCCAGAACTTCTACACAGTGATTGTCTCAAGGGATATACTGCGTGGCCAAAGCATTCTCAAAGGTAAGTCCCGTTTGGATCCCTCCTTTTATTGACTGAGCAATTTCTTTTTCTTCCTTCCTTCCTCTCTCTGGCCCAAATGGATTCCCCAACCTCGGCCGTGTGATTGAGTGCGTGAGTGCGTGTGTGGACGAGGTGGGGCCGATGGAATGTGCAGGCACATATATTATGCCGAGACTCTCCATCACTCCTTTAAGAAGGTCGGATCACGCTCAGGAAACATAAACAGCTCATCCCGGAGCACGGGCCTCCACACACAGCCAGGCAGACGAACCCAGAGCTGGGAGTGCAGCTCGGATAAATCCTGCAAAGATTTAACCTGTGATGTGTGCATAATGCACTCCTGCCTAAATTATGAGCGGGGAAAGTAATATTAATGGTGCATAGAGTTTAATTGATGAAGCACCTCCTGAATGACACAGCTTTAAAATTCTGCATATTTCACATTTTGATGGATTTAATCAGATGTCTGCTAAGAGCAGAGCCATTCAAATTAGCAATCTGTCTCCTGCTGTGCATGTTTGCTGTCTGAAGACTCAGTATTTTATTCTATCCTCAGTGTAATTCGTTTTCTAGAGTTTCTTTCTTTGTATATTTTTGGAGGAATTCAATTCTCTTTTCATTCGCTCCATTTCATTTCAGTGCATGCCGTGACATTATTGAAAAGCATTTTCTCCAGCAATATGAAAATGCGCAGTATGTTATTTTTGGTAAACCTCTCTCTAACTGTTGAAAGGCTTTCATTGAATGTCAATACATGATTTGGTTTGGCTAAGAAATGGATTTGCTGAGTAATTGATCACAACAAGCATAAAGCTAACCCAGAACACTTGTTTTTACTGTATGCTATTAACAGACTTACAGACCACATCTTCCAAACCTTTCCTATGATTGCAAGGTAGTGAAATACTAAAACACAAACCTCCCAGCCCTAAATTAAAGACCAAGGGTTAGGCCTATCTTGGCCAACTCAAACATTTCTGACCTTTTATGATTAGTAGAAGTTTCCACTGCTGTGGATGAGGGACTCATGGGCTCAAAAGAGAAGCCTAACATTTAGGTTGGTACATATTGTCGCACATTTCGTCTACTCATGGCAGTTACTCATGCGTTTGGGAGCGCCAATGCGACAGAGTGCAATAAGCTTAGCTCTCCCCTGACGCTCCCGCTTTTACAGCCAAATATTAGTCTATTGTTATGTGAAATGTTATTTGCCAGAAGGAAATGGTGTTCCCATTGAGCGTTTTCCAGCTGTGCAAAAAGACAACAATTGAGTTATTCTGGAGGTTATTTTGTTGTTTTGGAGAGAGCACGTAAACCTGCAAACCTAATCGCAGAAATGTTGCATCTTTTATGTCACACCCTCCCTGCTACTTCTATGCAGGGAATCGTTGAATATAAGTTGTTATTTTACCTTTACTTGACACTGGTCTATTGTGTGCACAAATCCCGTATCCTACAAAAGATCCTGTTTATCTTGAATAAGTAACTATTCAGTACTCTTCTGCCCAGATGTCAAGCAAACATCTCGCTATAAGAAGCGGCCTTGGACTAGTTGTTTTGGTCCACACACGAGTTAAAGGGGCTCACCAGGTTCAGCCAAAACGGACCAAATGGTGTGCCTATGCTTCACCCAACTCAGGAGAGCTCAGAATGTATCAATCTTTGTTCGGTTCATAATGTACATCATCCAGATGCACAACAGATGCACCCTTGCTGATGGATGATCCACCTCCCTGACTCTCACTTGAGTCCTCCCTATAGTGCTTTTACTCTGTTAAAAATATTCAATGCTGGAGCCTACAGCCATCGGTCCGCCGAGCTAGCCCCTCAAAGGGATATAGGCCCGACCATATAGCTTATGTCCTCCTGCCATGATTAATGGGCAGTGGTGAAACTGACTGAAGCTGTGTTTTCTGTACAGTAGGACGCCAAGCAGGAGGCAGCCTTTACGACCCACAGCCATGGCGTGGATAACCCAAAACTGTCACCTTTTTTCCTCGAGAAAACAAATGGGCATGGGGAGGGGGTGGGGGGGGGGTTGTGGTAGGGATGCACAGAGAGGGGTGGGGGGTAGGTAGGTAGAAGGGGTTCTGGATGGCAGGGCCCCCCAGACGGGATCGTGCTGTCCCATAGGACGGACAGGGAATGATGTGGGCAGAAGACCAAAGAAGTCTCAGCAGGTGCAAGGCTGCAGCACAGGGATTGTGTTTTCAGGCAGCAAAACAATGTACACTATTCAGAAACAAGGGCCATTTGTTGTTGCTGTAAAATAGGGACATTGTGGTTTTTTTGTCCGCTGATTACTCTAATGGAGCGTGGGCGGCTTGTGTCAGTTAATACAAAACATAATTGATATGTCCCTTTCATTAACCGAGACCTGTTAATGGATTATGCAAAATATGTGTATTTCCCCACAGAAATGGTGCGATAACAATATTTTGCCTAAAATGTGTCTTGTGTGCATCGCCCAACTTGTTCTCATTCTATCTTCCGTCACTCAGTACGCTATCCACAGCTTTCCTCCAGTCCCTCTAAGAACTGCTTAAGCGTTTCCCAATGAATAGCCCCATGAATAGGCTCATGTTCCTGAGGACGGTGGTTTCTCCAAGCTAGATGGCGGCTAGAGTGAGATTCTGTGGTATAGACATAACCAGACGCAGAGGCTCTTGGTCTGGGCAGAATCCCCCACTGGGGCCTGATAAGCCATGAAAAGAAATATTACAGTGCTTGCACATTTCTGTGTAAACTGTCACCACGCTCTGAGAGAAGAGATACCTGGAAAATGTGGTGCTAGAGAGGGGGGTCTTCTGCCCAAAAAAGAAGTTGAGGATGATTTGAGCTATCTGCCTACTTGCGGATCACAGCTCCTTAAGTTGCTGTCAGCGCATATTTAAAGAGACCTGATGAGTGTTAGCCTTTCGCCCTGTGTCTGTACTGAATGCAGGGGAAAGAAGGGGAACATGGCAGCCTGTAGTGGGTGAACACTGTGGCTTTATGATCCTGCGACAAAAGGAAAATACTTTAATGTACGTATCACAGAATTTCTTCTCATTATTTTGGAAAGAAACAAATTTTCACCAAGGCAGCACTGGATTTTGATAAGGCAGTTCGTTTTCTCCTTTGACTGTGAAGAAAGAGAGCAAAAAATGACGATAATATTGTTCGCAGGTGACGGCACAACAATAGAAATGTAAATTCCTTGCCCAACAAAAAACGTTCAGCCTGACCAGAAGTATACGCTATGTTCTGTTACTTTAGACCCCGTCTGCTCTTTCAAAAAGAATGAGCTTGTTTTTGATATCCAAACTGTGTTTGTTCTTGAACCTTGGCCCTATGAAAGGATAATACTGAAGAATCTGATGCCTTCCAGCCACCGCCCGTACATGCTCTTCTTACACTGCGTGTGGTGTATTTCTTATGCTTTCCCCCTTCCTATGGGGTCTTTTGGGGCTTCTCCTTATTTGGTCCAATAAAGGTGCATTCGCTAACCAAAGCGAACAACCAAATATTAATCAATGTACTTTAATCTTCAAATACATGAGTATTTCTTGCTCAGACATATTCAGGATGACAAGGAGTTCAACTCAAACGCTCCTGTGAAATGACTCGCAACGCGACCCCAATTAGACATCACTTGGGAAATTGGACGAAGAGCCATATCTAAAAGCAGCACCGGTGTCCAGAACGTACACCTTCATAACCTCTTATACCCAAAGCGACAGGGCCTCTATAAGTATGTCCGCAACCGGGCAGCGGGAACGAGGGGGGATTACGTTCTTGGCCGTTTGATAAAGCAGGATGCCATTTTCGCTCTGACTCGCTAACATCTCTCTTGTCCTCGGGAGACTCTTTCATCTCTGTCACCGGGGCCGGCGAGCTGCGGCAAGCTGATAGAATACAGGTACCGTGGATCGGCTACATTATTTCTCTTTATCTGCGCTGCCTCCTTACCGCGCCACCGCGACACTCCCGCATGCCTCAAACTACCCCCACAACATGACGTACATCTATGGAGCACGTTTCATCAAACAGCAGCCCCCAAACATAGCGCACCATGGCGAAAGCCCCGTGCTTTCCATCTTGTTATGCTGCCCTGGTCCCTCTGAATGTGGTGGTCGGTTCTAAAGGAGCAGGTGCTTTTTCGATGGACAGGAAATCGCCAAAATACGACCTGTCTGCGCGAGGCGTGTTTGATTAGTTATGGTTAAAGTATAACTAACTAAGTGCCTTCTCGCGTCATGCTAGCATTAGCATTAGTCCGAAGGTTGACCAGTAGGCAGCTGCATTCTTATTTCCCCATTCGGAGATTGAACAAGACAAACTTGACTCCTGCATGTTTGCAGTCAGTAGTGCTCACATCTTCTCGCTAAACTTTCCTCTCCTCCTCAGTTCTAGTCTCTGAGACACAGCCGTGAGCTATTGTAAGGCGGTACGCTCTGATCCCATTATTATACTACCACTAAAAAGGTTACGCGGGTACGTTTGAATTATCCGGACAAAATAGAGGTGAGGGAAAGGTGCCCTGAGTTGTGACCTCCAAACACAGGTAATCATGATATTATCAGGCGACAGATTGGATCTCCAGATGCCAGCGGCTGCAGGTTAGATTATACACCATCTAGGGTAGGGAACCGAGAGGAACACATAGGGAGGAATAATGTAGCAGGGGAAACAGGTGCTGGTTGTGGGTATATTGGAGCTACACACTGGTGCCCACAACAAAACCAATTCTTGTGTATTTATTATTGAACTCAACCCAAAAAGAAAGTAGCCTGTAATGACATGGCACATGGGAGAAAGTTAGCCTGAGGCTATTTTGCCAATCATCTTATTATATTGGGTGAAATTACATCTTGCACAACCAGGTGGAACTACTACTACTGGGAACCAACATGATTAAATTAAATGTATGAATGGAAATATGTTGTATGTATATGTATGTTGGAAATTGTAATATAATCAAATTAAATACAAATTTTAAGATATGAGCCAATGCAAGTCTAATATTTTATTTTAGACTTGCTTTAACTCACTACCCTCTCTTAAAATCAATGTGTGGTAAAACTGTGACAGTCCATTGTAGCAGTTTAAAAGGGACATTATTATCAGGAGAACCCTGTTGGACCTCTGTTTGACCTATTCACCTGGCATGTAACCTGGTCTCTACTACTTCATTACTAAACTTTCTGGCAATTCAAGATGTAGTGTATATATATGTATCTGATTTAGGGTTCATTTTTTCTAATAATATGGTACAGCTGCTATTGGTTATTTTTTCTATAGTAGACAAGGGAACCAAAATGTTGGCTAATCCTAAATATGAAAAGTATGCCACAGGGGATGGTACCCAGACAATGATATTGCTTTCGATTTTTATATTGTGATTACTCGTGTACACAATATCCAGATTGAAACAATTTTCAAAACATTAAAATGGGCTTTAATCATGTTTTGTCATTCCGCAGAAGCTGAACAGGATACATCTTATCTAATTTATATTTATGGAAAAAGCAAAAAACAAAAAAGCCTAGACTAGTGCTTAGCAGCAATTGCCATGCCACTATTTGACTTTTCACTTGCCTTCTCATTTGAATTTCATTAGACTTTGTTTGTTCTCACAGTTGTGCGCATTAAGTGGTCATTTACATTTGAGATTTTTGTTTTGGTAATAATCCATGAATCTATGAATAGACCAGATGACAATGTCTAAGAACATAACACAAACTACTTTAACAACAAGGACTTTTGAAAGTAACTTGTCACTCATCTGCAGTACAGCGGACACATCTGCTTTCTACCTCATTATACCTGAACCTGAATGTTTGATGAAACACATGAGCATATGTCCAACAAATAATATTTAGTCATTTAGCAGAACATTTATCCATGGCGATTTACAGTGTCTTATTTTTAGATTCATGTCATTATAAGCTGTTAGGGGGATTTGGGCCTCTTGCTCAAGGATGCCTTCAGGAAGACTAAAGACTTTGGGCTTGGAACCCAGGACCTTTCGGCTTGGAGTCAAACACCCTAACCAGTAACAAATGTATTAAACAGACTCTTAACAAGCTGGAGAACACATACTTTATATTGATAATGGCTATAATATGCTCTGCTTTCTAATGAAGTCCCCTAACACTGCAGTAGGCTGGTAGTGCAGTTATAGTGGCAGCACTAATCTGAATAGGCATAAGGGAACCTTGGTTCAGTGAACCAAGGATCTTTGACTTCACACTCCCTACTTTCCCGTGCTCTGTTCACTGTCATTGTTACCTCAAATACCAACAATGACTCCGAACTCTGCATTAAAAGCACAGTCTCCACAGGAACCTGTGACCCTGTTTGGAAATATCGTCAATGGGGGAGTGATGTTGATTTGCAAGACTACATTCAAGAAAAGCTTAAGAAAAACGAGACATTGTAAAAATGTTAAAAAAAAAATCTGTTTCTTTTTGTCTTTCTCTGAAAATGATATTTACCAGATATTTTACAGAGATGACCTTGGTCTGAGTTCAAGCCCTGCTTCATGCGGGGGCATTGTAATTACAGCACAATGAGTTAGTCAACAAGGTCTTTCTCTGTCCGTAGAGATGGAGAGGATTTTGGGGGCCCACTTTCATCTTTCCACTCATTTCGTCTTTCAAAGGAGGATGAGGAGATGAGGGGGATAGAACAAGAAGAAGGGAATGAAGAATTAAAAATATGCTTCTTTCTGGGTTTCACTTTTTGTATTTTCTAACCTGGGTTTTATGCTTCTTGTACTTGGTTTTTGCACACACACGGGGACATTTACATCATCCTCGACATACAGATAATGTTCAGCGTCTGCCTTTTTGAACCTATTGGGTGTTTTTTCCTTCGCTCCGAGTGACTCATGCGTTGCCTTTCGTCGGTGCATTGTGTCATGGACATGTGTACGCCATCGGATCGCCCAGTTCTGCCAGCCACGCACAGCGGCTTCCATAATCACACACTTCTTGGCTACAGATGTCATTAAACTCAGCACAGTGACATTCAATTTGTGTCGGTTAGGAGTCGTTTCATTCGCTGTTGCGCGATTCTACATCCGCTTCCACCGACCCTAGCTCCCCCCCCCCCCCCCCCCCCCCCCCCTTGTTCCCCTTGAGCCAGGGACGCCAAGTCACACAAACAGCATCACTCTTTATCGATGAGTTATGGCCAAACACTTTGACCTTGTGCTGCCTCTTGTGCAACCCCACCCACTCCCCCACCTCATAACCCCCTCACCTTACCTCCAACCCCCCCTCCCCTAACTCATCCCGGACGCCCAGCACCTACCCTCGCGACACTTCACAACCACGGCTGAAATCACCCACCGCAATCAAAATGATTTACACCTAAGGCTTGACTCTTGGCGTCCAGCCCTCGGAACTGTGGCTAAATGCATCTCCAGTTTGGTCACTGTGTGAACTCTGTACAGCTATCGCTTCAACCGCAGGCTACGCTCCTCTGTCTTCCTAATTAAAGGGAGCTCTGCAGCCAAGTAGCCCTTTTTGTTCTACATGCTCTAATATTGAAATGGTCCCTTAACCACAGAAGGGGATTGTGGCACTTCTACGTGTTTTGTCCTTTGGACTAATTCAACCATGGGATTTCTATTGAGTTAGCTTGTTAGTCTGACAAAGTCCCTAGTTCACTTACTCTACTCAAGCATAAACATGTTGATATATACCCAAGTGACATAATTACAAATGCATACGCAGTCGCGCACATCGACACGCACACCACACACGTTCACACATACACACACACACTGCAGTATGCAAGAGAGTTGTGCCTGTGTTAGAAAAATTGACTTTCCTCTGAGTGTCTCAAATGGAAAGTGTGTTATCTTATGTGTTGTTTGTGTGTGCGCGTAGGCAGAGTTCCATCCAGAGGGTGATTATTCTAAATGGAGAAATTAAAGGATTACAAAGCGGCCTAGTAATCCAGCTGTCAATCCCATGGCTCATTAAGAAGCAAAGGATATGCTTAGGAGAGGGAACAGAGAGAGAAACCGAGAGACAAAAATAGAGAGAGGACGATGGAGAACATACTCCATGAGGAGAGAGAGAGAGAGGCAGAGAGAGAGATGAGGGAGTGCGAGAGAGCGAGGGTAAGCGGCAATGCAGAGGAGTTGGAGAGAGACCAGTGCACACAGAGATGGGCTCTTGTATGGTTTCAGGGTCATGTTTATTCAAGTTTTTGAATGACTCGTATTGCTTGTGTTTATGTTTTTAGGTAATAATGTCTGACTATCATAATGCACAACCTTGAGATGGGGGGCTTTGCATATTAATTAACAGCTAAGATAAGGGGAATCTACTTCTTAACACCTGTCCTGTGCTTATTTTTATTATTGCTGTTATTCATTGTTAATTATTTGGTTAAAGAAAACGGTAAAAAGTAGAAAGTACAACACAGTATTGAGTTTGTTTGTGTAAAATCCTTTGAGTATATGCTTTGTAAGTCACTTCAACTGTACTTTGTAATGAGCTCGAACAGAGTCATTACATACATTACATTACAAAGTTTAGCACAAATCATAAAGTGATCATTTATATGTAGCATCGCGTAGTTTAGCCCGGCGTTGCTGTGACTTACTATTTGCTGAATTCAATCATTCCTAATGTTTTGCATGAATAAATGTGGCCCTAACATTCAGAATATAATGTTGAAATGAGCTATTTCACCTTCAATTGGGTAAACCATCTAACAGATGGGCCAGTCCAGATGGGTGGCCAATAACAAAATAGGTAACATATGATGGGTTTACCAATAAGGTTTTTGTCACACATTAAGTTTTGTTTGGCTTGGAGGCACATATACGATACGTGCTATGAAAAGAGGACACCATCAGAAACACAAATCCAGTTCCCATTAGTGATGGAGGAAAACTGCATTGCCTTTAGCTGTGGAGCCGTTTTGGCTTAATTCTCTTGATTCATTGTATTTGGATATAAGTAAGTCCAAACTAACGCTGTGACTTGTGGTAGCCTACTGCTGGATGTATTTACAAGTTGCTTCTTCTGGCTCAATATTCATATTGTCACACAGGCTCTGGTCACAGTTTGTATAATTACTCTCTTTTTGTGTTTCTGTTGAGATGATCTCATTTAAAGGGGTAGTGAACCTTTTCCGATGCACTTTGTCTTCACTTCACTATGTATGGAGCTCCGTCTGGCCAGCAGTTGATTTTAATGTCCGTGTCCGAGAGAGGGTTAAACATCTCAGACACTATTAGAATAACACAAGTGTGTAGGGCACTTCATATACAACATCGCTCATTTATAACATTTACATTTAGCAGACGCTTTTATCACAAAGTGACTCATACACACATCGACGGCGGAGTCAACCATGCAAGGCGACAGCCGGCTCGCCGGGAGCAGTTAGGGTTAGGTGTCTTGCTCAGGGACACCTCGACACTCAGCTAGGAGGAGCCTGGTATCAAACTAGCAACCTTGCGGTTACACGTCAACCCGCTCTACCTCCTGAGCTAAGCCAACCCACATATGTCGCTCATACACAACGATTGTACTGAAAAAGCAGCACAAAGTTGGTGTTTGTCATAACCATGGCGATAACATGCCCCCCTCCTTCCTAGAACTCTCAGCCCCAACAGCTTTTCTTTTATCTCATAGTGTTTATATTCGAGCTGAAACAGAGCGTTCACTTACACTTCAAGGTACTTAAGGTCCGAAGAAAAAAAAACTAAAATCAACAAGCTTTGAATATTACTGTTGATGTTAATGTTCTTGCCTATTATCTTGCATGGTATGACTACTGTTAGATAGTTGGATAGTTATAAACTTTAAAAAAAAGTTTGAACTGCTGCCACTTACTTTCTTTGCGACTGCCTTTTACAGACAGGAGGTATTAAAAAGAGCATATTTTGGCCAGGATTCAGTCTTCAGATTGAATATGCATATCAGTTCCAGTCCACTGGCAAGCATCACATTAATTTATTAATAGAATATAAGAGTACTGTTTAAACACTGCCTAATCCAGAGACTTAATTGAATAACCACCTTCACACTCAGTCAGAACATGCTTTGCATAAATCCATGATTCGTTTTCTCCCATGTGCTCATCTCTCCCCTCCTTCTCTTCTCTTCCACTACCATCTCAGCTTTTCTAACATTATTTCAGTTTTACACCTTTAGCCAAAGTGACTTTTAAATACAGGTAATTAATGAGCAGGTCGGCGTTAGAATTAAATCGTACTCAAGGATGCCTACAGGTGAGCTGCAGACGTTGGCGGGGAATCAAAAAGCCTAACCACTAGATGATTCTGTTTATTTGTACTGTTATGTTTGGTCCGTCACACTTCTGAATACAATTCTCTGGCTCCAATTGAGCTGTCTACAGATTTAATACAAAGCCTCCCTTCTTGAGAAAAATAACTAAAGTGTGACAAACTGATGTCGTCGGTTGATATAGAATTTTACCCCAATCTGTTTGGCAATTGCATACACAAGCACAGACACAAAACCGTACACACACTCCAAGACAAACACACAAACACACACACACACACACACAAACGCATATACACACACCAGCGCACACATGCACACCCAAACACACATTTGTATTTGAGGAACCTGGATTTACACAGGTGCAGTATGAGAATATGGAGTGTAGATATGTTACCTCGATAACCTACCTGTGGGTTTCCATAGTATCGCTCTCTGGGTGAGCTCAATTAAACAGTGGTGTTCAGAAACAAAGGATTTTCTAAGCCCTGCTGAAGCGTTTCCTTTGCCTCCCACTTGATTACTTCTCCATATGCGAGCAACTCACCAGCATGCCGATCGAAAACATTGGCTGGCAGCACACACAAATCCACATGAAACACCATAACTATGCCAAAGTTTTCCCAGATCCTACCCCCTCCTCCCACACTTACCGAGAAAAATGAAGCAAACCAAAACCAAACTATTAGTTGTGTTTTATATAGGAAAACAAGTGTTTTTGTGGACTGTGGTTAAGCTTTACGCTTAGCATTTCCGATCTCTACTCAGCATAACGCCTGTCTTATACATGTTGCTGCTTTCCATTCAACAGCACCCGTAGAGGCAAATAAATCCTGGGGTGATGGAGCTGCTGTATGATTGAAATATAGGGGTCAATCAATACAACACTGCTCTTTATTTTGCTGGCAATGCACATCACAGTTGCATGCAGCAGTATTGATCCCAATCTCAGAAGAATAACACTCTCTCTTTCTCTCTCGCTGTCTCTCCTCTCCCTCCAGTCTCTCTATTTGTTTGTTTCTTTGTTTCTTTTTGTTTTTTTCATTCATTTATTTTCTTCTCCTAAATTTGCCTCTCTTGTTCTGGTTTTCTTTCTGCCTTGTATTGCCTCCAAAGCGTCATATAATTTTCCAGATAAAAAGATATAGCTCTGGGAACTTATTAACAAAAGGATTAAATGAAAGAGATTGAGTGTGTGTGTCTGATGGAGAAAAGTGTGTGCCATGGCTTTGCTGGTGTGACATTGTTTGCTCTCAGTGCGACAGCCCAGCAGTAAGACAATAAAAGACACTGTGAGTCGCCGTGGTCTCTGGGAAAACGAGTCTTGTCATCCCTATGAACAGCAATTTAGCCCTGGCCAATAGAAGAATGTAGGCAGGCCCTAATGCGGTGGCATCATGATACCGTGTCATTAAGATTAGAGCCTCCGTGGGCCTGTGGAGAAACAGACAGTTGTTCCAGCCAGGGCCCTATTTAGATTTAACATTGAATAGAGTGTGGTAAAAACCAGTCTAGTATTTAAAGGACTGCATCCAAATGATTAGATGTCAACACGTTGAGTGAGACAAGTGAATTATGGTGGATATCTGAGGAAGCCCGTGTGGGAGGCGGTAAATTTGAGCGCCAAGAAAAGAAAAGGGGGTGCCTTGAGACTTTTTATTTTCGGTGGTTAACAATCTTTGTTCCTATTGGCCCTGATCGTGGTTTTGAGTTGCGCCTCATAGCTAGCTCCTAACTGTCTAGTTTCTTCTAATGTGACCGTCTATCCAGCCTATCCAGACAGAACAGATAAGCTCAGAGCATCTTACAGTAAAACCAAGTGGTCATGGATCACAAAATTAGCATGAGTCACTGGATGAATGAGCCATTCACCTCACCTCATAAACATGAATATTAAGCATTCCCTTCAACTTGCTAACACTTTGAAGTCGCAATGTGTACCATATTTACTAGCTGGTAGCTTAAAATAACCTGGACATAACTGGTCAATGCTGATCGAGTGATTTAAATAATGTTATCAATAAATTCTCTTATAAGGGATTTTTTCTACAAAACGAAAAATGCTGGCCAGCCTGTACCTCTCACTTTGTTTACAAGAATCTTACTATCAAAACTAAGAAAACCCCTCCCACTCATGCAACCCAGCCTGCCGAGTTTAGCTAGTTTGTGTCACACAGTGGCACATTCAATTAAGCTCAGTTCACTCTGCAAGCCTTAATGCTCAATTCAGATTGATTGCACTGATCCGATTTTTTGGATTGGCTGCACATTATTTCTAAATATGGCCAGTATCAGATTCCAGTATGGACTGGTCACAGTCCATACTGTGACCAGTGGCAGCACCCACAGTGGTAACATGGAGGCCACTGAAGTCAGCATTTATGTTTAATCTATAAGTTGATGTGCAGTTTTGAGTGTTCACATGGTGTGGACATTTTCACGCTGGTGGATGTTATTTTTATCAACTGATAATTTTTTCCCTTTCCATTTCTAAAGCGGTTCAAATAAAATTTATCAACACTAAAAGCAAAAGTACAATATCACGTCGGACTGCTGCGTGGATTTCAGTGGTATTCAGGTCCACTCAGCGGTCCGAGCCGACTAGGTTATAGCAGAGCTTCGATGTAGCCTAAATGTTTCAGAAGACACTCAGCTTCCATAGTATGAGTAGCCTACAAATAAGGTGGTTTGAACAGTGCAACGTTTTGATGAAATGTCACAGCAGGACTAGCGCTATTCAAGAAAAAACACACAGGCGCTATTGTGGGCGACTGATTGCCAGAAAAGGAACAAATATCATTATTAATCAGCATCCAACATTACTACTATTAATACTTTTTTTCACTGTCCCTCGACTGACTACCTCCATCGGAGCTGTCGTCCATGTTTGCATTTAGTGAGTGACTCTCAAGCGCAGAATTTGTGACGTCTAGAGTGACGTCAAGGTCGCATTAATTCCGATACGGCTGGTCAGACTGAGGTCTCATTGCAAGAAATCAGACCTGGATCTGATTCAGGACCACATATGAAAGGGGCACAAATCAGAATTGAAAAGATCAGATTCCATGTGATTTGTGCTATGCACACTGTGCTGAAATTCGGATCTGTGTCTAATATGAGCAGATTTGGGCCACTTTTGCTTGCGGTGTGAATGAGGCCTTAGAGTTGACAGAAAACTTATTAAAATTTTTGAATTCTTAAAGTCTCCCACCTATTACCTCGGAGGGGTTCAATCTTAAACATTGCGACTGAAGTATTTTGGTGATAATATTATTTCCTGTGATCATTTTTTGTTGTGTGTATTGTTCCTGTGGGTCTTCCCTTGTTTACCTTGAATGCAATACAACAAAATAGCTAAATAGCGAATAGTTGACATCGCCCTGAGCGCCGCGCTACGCTTCTCTCGCTAGCGTTGTCGTCATACCTTTATGTCGGAAGCCTTGGTTCAGACGCTCTCTCTACTGTTGAGGAAATTCTGCCAAAGGCAGGGTACTTCAGCGGGATAAGTGTTGGAGGAGTTGGAGTTGGAATTGGAGTTGGAATGATGGACTCCGCGTCCATACATACGCGCTCGAACAGTGGACCATGGAAACTCTGGTAGTGGAACATGCACCGTTCCATTGACCCTTCAGATGTCTGGGGGCTTGATTGATAGGGGCTTGTACTGTGTTTTGTGTGCTCTAAATTGTTGTTGTTGTTGTTGTTGTAGGAATTGCTTGTAGTAATCTTGGAGAATGCAGGGGAGTTCTGTATGGCAACGTTTTTGTAATAACGTATTTCACTACCGCAAGGTCACTGGCGGAGGCGTTGAAAGAAGCCCTGCATATGTTTCTCTACCTCGCTGTTGATAAGATGAGTCAATTGCACAATTGTTTTTTTTCTCCCCATGTGATAAGGCAGCCCAATTACTGCAACAAATGTATTAAAAAAGATTATACGTTTTTCTTTTAAACATGAATAAATAAGAATTTGTACCCCCTTTACAATAATATCAAATTACAAACCATTACAACTCAGCAATTGCTTTATTATTATAGTTTTTGATATACAGTAGGCACCACAGAATATAAATTGAATCACTAATCTGTTAATTGCAATCAGTAAACACAATCACAATATCGGGCAAAATAATCACAATTATCATTTTTAATTTAATCGTGCAGCCCTACCATGTGATCTCTCCAGGCATTTCCCTGTCCAAGAGTCCGATTTTAGTTCCCCTTTCAATGCACATGTTGTGTGGAGCGTCCTGCATACACACAGTTGTTTATGGCAAAATAAACAGTAAACTGTGTTACACTGTCTTGATGCTTGTAGTCTTTGTAAAAGCAGCACAATAGCAGCGATGAATCCCGATATTGAAAGAAATATTTCAGAATGAAAACGAATACAGAATGCACTGTTTATTTACTGGATACACATTTCTGAAACAGATTACGTATGAGTGACTCACTACCTTTTAGTTGATTTCTACAGAACAGAAGTTGAACTCAACTGAAAAAACAAAACTCTTCTCCCTTATCGCTGTTTTTACACTACCGTTTTCTCATCCTTAGAATAATTTTTGATCCAATTTTCAGGCCTCTCTCCTCCTGTGAAGCCACGTCTCTGGGCCCTGCTTCCCGCTCCAGCAGCCCGTGGCTTTGTGCAAACTTTTCTTCCCACTTCAGAGATTCACTTTGGCGAATATGGACCAAGTTGGGCGATGACTGTCCGGTGTATGTAGATATGTATATATGTGTGTGTGTGTGTGTGTGTGTGTGTATCAATGCGTGAATACACAAATGTTCAATAATCTCAGCACACACCACCACCACCGCCAGGCAGTGCTTGCAGGCTGCATTCTAAACACTTTCAAGGCCACAGGCAAAGCAACATGAATTTCAATGAATTATTAAACAGGATTATTTATTTACTTCCTCCTCAACCACATTACCAGCAAATCTTCAATGCAGTTTTTTACTCTCATGGCTGCATATGTCCTTTAGGATGATGGGTTTTGGTTTATTGGGTGTGTGTGTGTGTGTGTGTGGCGGGGGGGGGGGGGGGGGGGGGGGGGGGGGGGGGGGTTGGGGGGTTACTCACTGTACACTCATTGCTAATGTAATTTCTCAGAACTTGGGTATCACAACGGTAGCATACTTTACTCAAGTGAGACTTTCGTCTTTCCATATTCCAAGCAGCATGAAATCTATTTGGCTCATCCATGTGCACTACTGCACTACTTGTCAATGTTGTTGTTTGTTCTAGGTGAGTGGCTTTGTGAGGAGTTAGGGAACTGCTGTGTGTGTGTGTATGTGTGTGTGCGTGTGTGTGTGTGTACGAGTGTGTCTGTGTGGATGCATGTGCACAGTGTATGTTCATGTGTGTGTATTAATATGTGTGTGAGTGTACAGGTGTGAATGTCTGTACGTGCATATGTGTGTGTGCATGCATATATGCATGTTAGTGTGATAATGTGTGTACGAGTGTGTCTGTGTGTATGCATGTGCATGTATGTGTTCATATGAGTGTGTTAATGTGTGTGTGTGTGTGTGTGTGTGTGAGCCAGGCTGTGTGGAATACCGGCATGTGTTAGTAACGTTTGTGCGTTTGGCTGTGGCAAAAAGAGATGAATAAGCGAGCAGAGTGTCTGGCGCCCTGCCAGCAGAGAGGGACTCAGACGCACTGCAGATGAGCCAAGCTTCCGTGGTACGTGTTGCGTACACAGTGAAGGAAAAAATACTAATCTACTCTTCCAGTTTGACACTGTTTCCTTTCTTTTCTGCTTCCTGCAATACGGCGCTGTGTGGTGTTGCGCTGCACCGCGCTGCACTGCGCTGAGCGACAAAGTAATTGAACGTCAACTGGAACCTCGTGGGACGACGTTGGTCATACCATAACGAGTTTATGAGAAACCCTCACACGGTACGACACGATAACACGGTGAACCTCATTATGCATTAATAAGACCCGCAGTCAGAGATTAACAGCACGACACAGATCAGACACAGCACCTTAGTAAAATGCTAAGAACCCCCTTTTTAGTCTTAGCATATGGCATGTGATCTAATCTAACAGCGCTCGAATTGCGAGAGCCAATCGCGGCGTCAGTCTTGTGGCATCAATTAATCAAGCCCCACATCAAACTGTACCCGACTAAAGACCAAGAAGGGCTGATTACGCGTGTGCGAGCCATCGTGTGTGTTTTTGTGTGTGTGTGTCTGCAGAGTTTGAACACACACACATATATATATATATATATATATATTCCACAGGGGCACTGCTATTAAAGGTATGAATAAGGCTGCTTGGTTTCAAGGATGAATGAGTTAACAAATGGGCCCCTGAGGATTAATAAATTCACATTAAGTGTTATGACTGAGTTTGGCGATTTCTGCACAGAATGCCTTTCTTCACAAAATATCATGGACACAGATAAGCAGGTTTGGATTTTGAGAGGCACAAAGGCTAGCTCTCCTACCTGCACAAACAACACATAACAACGTTTTGTGTAACAACCCCACTAAACCTTTAATTTCACAGTCCTTTTGCAAAGAAAATTATAGAACTCTCTTATGTTTCTCTCAAGGGATTCCTTTTTCTTTCGTTGATGAGTTTTCATCCATTCAGGTATCAAGTACCCCACATACTTTGTTTAAGAGTGCAGATTCATCACGTCGGCTGTTTGAATTTCTCAACGCTCTGAGTAGCGAGGAACGTTCCATTGATCCCACCATCTGCCATTATCGTGATGTGGTACAGCCAAACAAATATTTCCTAGAGAAAGGACCAGATTTCAGCAATATGGAGAATAAAAACAGAAAAGTTGAATAAAGTATATTCTAGTCAAAAGAAAAACAGGAAATAAAAGGTCTAGCGCTAGTGAAGAGCAAAGTCAAGCCTCAAATGCATTCTTGGTTGACACAAAGACGGTTTATTCCTGCCTCAGACGGAGCCAAAGGGTAAGAGAGGCCGAGATAGCACACGCAAGCACCCGCAGCACATGTGGCACACGCCGTCAAACAAACGCATAACACAAAATAAAATAAAGCATTATGAGACGCAGCTAGACGGAAACCTTCACCGAAGGCACATTCCCTCATGATCGCTCAGCTTCACATGGATACAATATCGCAGGGAACCTTTCTGACCCTGTCGTGTCCTTGGGTGATAAGATCCCTGCCATTCATCACCTGCTCTGTAGGTATACCTCAGATGGTCATGTGAAACCATGGGAGCATGTTGGGGTCCGGCCTGGAGCACATCATCTTTCAGCAGGTGTCCAGCTGTGGCAGTTGCGGTTGGGTTTGTCTGGATTGTGTGTGTGTGTGTGTGTGTGTGTGTGTGTGTGTGTGTGTGTGTGTGTGTGTGTGTGTGTGTGTGTGTGTGTGTGTGTGTGTGTGTGTGTGTGTGTGTGTGTGTGTGTGTGTGTGTGTGTGTGTGTGTGTGTGTGTGTGTGTGTGTGTGTGTGTGTGTGTGTGTGTGTGTGTATTAAGGCTAAACCTTAAGTCCTGCTGGCAAGCAGAGGCAGAACTGTTTAATGGCTACCTCTGGTCATGCTGTGTGATCAGGTTAGGGCAGAAGTGAAGGTATATGTGGTTTTACACTAATCCTTCCTTGGGTGCAACCCCCCCCCCCCCCCCCCCCCCCAAAGAAACCAAGGGTAGCCGTGAGTCCCACAGTGCTCTGGTTACCTTCAGACTAATCTCGGATCCAGCAGTCTTACTATGTAATGGCAGAACTTCTGGCGCCAGACAGAATAGAACCTGGGCCAGAAACCAAAAACTGCAAGGGGTGGAGTGAAGCCTTGTTTCCTGTTTTGTTAGGGAGCTATTCTACCGCAGAAAACGTATTTGGGCTAGTGGGTGAAGCTTTCAGAAGGGGATTTGAATAAGTGTATTTATACAGTGGCTAGTGTACACCGTGTTGATTTAAAACATTTACAGCCACTTTTCTACCGTTTAATACTGCTGGTCGTGTTTGTTTTTGCCAATTACGTGCTTAAAGATCCCCGCCTACATTAACACGATTAGTAAAATATGAACGGAAATAAAGTTTGCTTCAAATCAAAAGCATTAGACTTACGATTAATAATCTAAACTCTGATATGCGAGACTACCTACTGACAAACCCTGCAGAGAGCACGGAATTCACACACAGAGTGATATTCTAGAAAGTCCTGCAGTAAGACTCTTAACCGTAAACATGTATATGTGAGGGTAGTCCGTAGGGTCCGTCTGATTGGGTTTGCCCCCACCCAGCCAGTAAACCATCTGTGTGTGTCTGTCTGTCTGCGTCTGTGTGTGTGTGTGTGTGTGCCTGTATGTCTGCCTCTTTCAGCATCATCATGCTCCCTTCCTCTCTGTCTTTTACTCCGCTTCCCTCAGCTATTGTCCGAGATTTTCTTCATTTGCCATCCTCCCTCATTCCTTCTTGTCAAAGCGCCCCGACGCCACTTCTCCTCCATCGTTTACATTGAAATGTTCCTCTGTGGTTTCCGCTCTGTTTCCCGCGTGGTGAGCCTCTTTGTTATGTCTGCGTGTGTATTTTGATTTGTTTTATTGAATCATGGCCACAGCAGTGGCTGCTGACAGGCCGTTCCATCATGCAAGTGTGGCGTGATTGATCTCTGATGGGCCCGCCGGGGCCTAGGAGCAGAGGAACAAACAGCTTGTGAGATGTGGGCACACACACATACACACACACACACACACACACACACACACGCACCTTGCGCCACCGCGCACGTGTATGCACAGTGCCACCTCATCGGCGCACAAATGTACCTGCCACAGGAGGGGTGAAACTTAAAGCAAAATGTATTTCAATCCTGTCCAACGTGTGTTCTTATTAGCAAACGCGTGTTAACGGCCGCTTCTTCACGCACACACTTCTTGGGAGTGGACTCCATTGGCACGTTAAGCCTGGACACTGTGGCTTCTTGGCAGCAGGGCATGGTCTCTTGTCATCCAACTCCATCATCAACGCTGGCTGGTGCTGTCAGCACCCGCAGCACCCAATACAACACACCTGACCATGTGGCTCTGGGCCCACACTGCACTGTCAGTAGGACCATGTCTAATCACATGGTCAACATAGAGGAAATATATGCTTCATTGGTTTTTCTGCTGTGTTAATATGTGGTAGTTAGTTAGCCTTCGCACAAGTAGTTTTTTTGAATAGACCAAATCTGTCTGTCTGATAGATAGATAGATAGCCTCGCTCTCCTTCTGTTTGGCTGTCTCCCCGCTTGTCTGTCTGATAGACTGTCTCTCTCTCTCTCTCTCTCTCTCTCTCTCTCTCTCTCTCTCTCTCTCTCTGTCTGTCTGCCCTCTTGTCTGTCTGTCTGTCTTTCTGTCTATCTGCTAGACAGACTTTCTGTCTGCCTGCTTGTCTATCTCTCTGTCTCTGTCTATCTCTCTATCGCTGTCTGATAGATATACATACTTTTTCTCTCTCTGTCCCATCTGCCCGCATATCACTCTTGTCCATCTCTCTGTCTGTCCTCTCGCCTGTCTCCCTACCCATCCACCGTGTCCTGACCTTTTCCTCTGCTGGCCACTTCCTCTGGTGAATGAGCCTGGCGTATCTAAACACATTCCACGGTAATTAGGTTAATTCATTCAAATGACTCAAAGCAAACCCCGGCGTCGGACCGCAGCGCTGAACTTGAATTATGCTCCTGCAGAATTCCAGTCCCCTTAATTACATTCAAATGGGCAATCAGAGGGCTCTTATTGCCAGATTATACGAACTCCCTCTGGTTTTCATATCTATTGCTCTGTGAAATGTCACCGAGCCTGACATTTACCGAGTCTGCAGCGTTGTCTCATTTCTGGCCAAAAAAACGGGCATTGGTTGTTGCAGGATGAAACTATGCTAGTTGCTCCCAGTGTACATACTAGGCTTATAAGTGTCCGCTATCAGGCCTGCGGATACGTCGCCCCAGCTCTCAGCCAGCAGCTGAAGGCTCATTCTGGGCTGGAGCAGAATGGGGGGGGGGGGGGGGGTGTTGGTAAAGGGGTAAATAAAACACTAAATCATTAGCCTTTAATTGAATTGGAGTTGCACTATTTCTCCTGGTTATCTGCTGGAACAACAAAATCACTTCTCATCAGCCCGCTCATGTCAGAGAGAAACAGGGAGAGAGAGAGAGCGAGAGAGAGAGGAAAGATGAGTGAGAGAGAGTGAGAGAGCGAGGGAAAGAGAGAGGAACGATAAGTGGGAGAGAGAGGAAGGAGAGAGAGAGAGAGGGAGAGAAGGGGGAAGATGAGAGAAAGTGATACGGGGAGAAAGTGAGTGAGAGAGAGACAAGGAGATAACGGGCAGGATGAGAGAGAGAGAGAGAGACGGAGAGAGAGGGGGGAAGGTAATGGGATTCATGTGCACTGTGTCCATCTCCCTACTCGGCATGGCGTTAATGAAGGAGCAGAACTGGCCCATTGCTCTGGAATCGGAGCACACACACAACAATGGCAGCCGCCTCTCCAGACAACTAGGCCGCTCCTGTGCAGGACTGCTTCAATTTACTCCTCCTCTTGCCTCCTCCCTCCTCTCCCACCGAGCTTGGTATTCACCAGAGCATTTCTTATTCAGAGAAAGCAAAACAAAAACCTATGAAAAATGCCATCTGCTCAATCTCTCTCTGTCTGTCTGTCTGTCTGTCTGTCGCACGCTCGTAGATGATTATCAACAGCAACCAGCTCTGGCTTCAGCACAGCAACAAGACTGCCCAGCTGGCAAAGCCAAAAAATCGAAACTCCCAAGATTGGGCAACATTTTACGAGTTACACACAAGCATGTTCTCCTCTGAGCTGTTCTTGTTCCGTCCACACACCAATCATTGTTAACAGACTTTCCACTTGTAGAAATTAGACACAATGCCATAAATTGGGGCGATGTTTTTTTTTTGTGCTGGGTATGATCAATTATTTTCCCATCTGTGATGGGAACAGTATGCTATACTGTTGGTAGAAGTGCTTTAGTGGTGGGATATTGTGCTGTGTTGCGTGCCGATACTGTCTCCTGTCTCTCCATGCACTGTGTCTTGGTTGCACTCCTCATGCCTCCACCCCATTCCCTCCTCCCGTTGAATAGTCATTGTAGATCCCAATGTCATGCCGGGACAAATAGCTTTGAGCTAGCAACAGGAGCACCCTTCTCAGATCCATAGGAAGAAGAAGAGTCTATACAGCGAGCGAGAGAGAGAGAGTTTGTCTCCCTTCATGGCGTTGCATGTTGTCGTGCTAATGAAAGGTCACAGAGTTTACGAGGACCCAGAGGATCTGAGAAAGTTCTCCCTTGTTCCTGGAACGCCACATCACTCCGCCGGCAATCAGCTCCCATTGTGGGCTTCGTATACCTTAGAGCTGTGTCTAAGGCTGGGAAGAATAGGCAGCACCCCTTCCCTCCCGCCCCCCCCCCCCCCTTACTCCCACCACTGTGCAAACACAGAACGCATCGTCCATTGTGGTGTTCCATTTCAAATCGTCCCCCCCCCACCCCTTTTATGTCAAGCAAGCTCCATTGTGTTTGCCCGGCACGCTCAAGAACGAGGTGTGCGTCATGTCTTGGCAGTCTGTTGTGTAGACGTTGTCCACCAGATATCCAAAGGCTCTTCAGTGGTGAAGACTTCCCCCCCCCACCACTGCCCCCCACCACCCTAATCCGATTTACAGGCTGTTTGTTTGTCATATAAAAGACTTAATTCTGTCGCTTGGCTTGGCTACTGTGTGTTGCAAGGGTTTCGTATTGTTTTGTACACGGTTTCAGAAATGCAGATGAGATGACGAATACAATGAAGGCGATGAGAGGAAGAGGCTGGCAACTGGTCCTGTCTGTCTGTCTGTCTGTCTGTCTGCCTGTCTGCCTGTCTGTCTGTCCATCTGTTTGGAGAGACAGACAGACTTAGACACAGGGAGGAAGTTATATCGGAGGGTAGCGTCAGAACAAGACAATACAAGCATGGCTGAAAATCTCATAGAAACCTCAAGTCATCACACTCAACAGGAACACACACCACACACAGTGTTCATTTTCTGGGCTTGTTGGATCGTAAGCACCCACGCTGTGTCCAGTGGTCCTTTTCCCCGGCTGTAACACACGGAGAACCAAGGCCCCTATACTATGTTAAATATTGTGTTAGTAGCCCAGCAACGTGGTTCTGTGATGCTACAGCCCACCGCAATAAAGAGTGCCAGGGTAGTTTGGTGTGTTTGTTTGTGTGTGTGTGTGTGTGTGTATGAGTGGATATGAGTGTGCGATTCAATGTGGGAACACACAGTTTCACATTCATTAACAGTATTCTTTTTATTTTTACCAGAAAGCATAATTAAAAGCTTGCTGTGTGCGTAATTACCCTGCAGCACCTGCTCCCTTAACACAACGTAGAATTACTGCGAGTACACAATTATTACTACACAATTATAACCACACAATTACTACACAATTACTATCAGTACACAATTACTATTGGTACATATTTTTATTACTACATAATTACTACCAGTACACAATTACGACCAGGACTTATTATACACCATTACCAATGAATGAATGAACAATGAATGGTTTGTAGGTTATGTCTAATATATCCAATATGGCCGCTTATGGCAGTTGCAATAAATGCTGCTACAGCTTAATCCTGGAGACTACACGTTAAGAGGAGAGTTATGCTGGGTCAAATTGAAGTAAATCGGAAAAGTAATAAAACCCGGACCCGAGGGGAGCTAAAGGGAAGTGGTCGGGGAGTGGAATCAATGAAGGAAATACAAATGGTGGCTTCCACAAATATTGAAATGTAACTAATATGCTGATATGTATTTATTTGCTGCACGGCCTGGCATGATGCAAGCTAATGTGCAGATAATGAATGTGGCAGATGTACTTCAGTGTGAACTTTCCACATGCATAAAGGTCTGTACAGTAGACACACGCACACACCTACACACACATTCACGAGCCCACAGCCACACACATAGATACACACCCACACACCCACACACTTTTAATTCCTTAAAGAAGAGATATAGCGGGTCATTTGGCTGTCCTTCAAAGAGTTCTGCATTTTTAATGGGGTGTGGAGTGAGTGTGTCTGTGTGTGCACATGCGTGTGTCTGTGTGATTAAAAGCTTCTCTCTGAGGGAACCCTGATGCATGGAGATACCCGATATTCCTGAATAAGTGTAGACCTAAGCCTCTGAGAACCAACCAGAGAGAGAGAGAGAGAGAGAGAGAGAGAGAGAGAGAGAGAGAGAGAGAGAGAGAGAGAGAGAGAGAGAGAGAGAGAGAGAGAGAGAGAGAGAGAGAGAGAGAGAGAGAGAGAGAGAGAGAGAGAGAGAGAGAGAGAGCTTGGAGACGGTGTTTCATTAGCTTAGCCATTACTCACAGCGACTGCTATTACTCTCCGCCATAAGCCCTGTGTCTCCAGCAGATGCTGCCACAGTTAGCTGCTGCTACAGTACAACAGACAACCATGAAGAGGCATTTATGAATGAATATATTCATTTATGAATTAATGACACAATTTTAAGATGAAGACTGGAAAAGAAATGTGTGTACATATACACATATATATATATATATATATATACATATATATATATATATATATATATATATATACATATATATATATATATATATGTGTGTATATATACACACATTTCTATATATATACATGACCTATATATATATATATATATATATATATATATATATATATATATATATATATATATATACATATATGAAGACCGGAAAATAAATG